>JAPYZE010001011.1:0-35162 GCA_030522805.1 Leptomastidea abnormis
TATATATATATATATATATATATATATATATATATATATTTTACGAAAACGATTTAACGAAATCAGCTTATATAGGTATCACATGTAACCGTCAAATATCTCGTGAATTCAGCTAAACGAAATTGAAAGAAATATAATAATAGCGCAAAATGCGTCAAACTATATAATTCACACATACAGATACACGTATACGTGCATCGTTGTTACATTATATATCATCGCATAAGAGGCTAATAATGATGGTATGTAAGTGTTACTATAAATATATTTGTCTTTTTACGTGTATGTCTCTTTCTCTCTTGCTCATGCCTACTTAACTCTATTAAAATTGATATTGTGTGTATTAAAGCGTTAGGTATGACATTACACGAAATAAAACGATAATAGTCAAATGAATAATGCATCTGTCAATAACTTCCTATTGTCTTTCACTTTTGTTTTGTGAGTGTAAGGGAGACCGGGGTAAGTTGGCCGATCTCTTATAACTTTTTACTAATATAATCTAGCGCAATGAAACCAATGCTTATTCATGTCGGTTCCTTGGACGAAGAAAAGCACAACTCAGAATGTAGCGAAGAAAAGCAAAACTCAGAAATCATTAAGAAAAGAAGCACAACACCGGAGCCTGATGATGAAGAAAAACACGTTTCGGTGGTCTTTAACGAAGAAAATCATGTCACCCTAAGATTATATTTTTGTCCATTCCTTGCTAATGTAATTTGTACAAACTTTATTATATATCTATTCTGATACAGTAACACTTTGTTTGAATTTTTATTAAAAAAAAAATACTTATTTCTATTAATAATAACAACTCAAAATCAAAAATTTTTATACGAGCGCTTCGGCTTGTGCTTTTTATTTTGCAATAGAGATACCCTTCCAATTTTATGATGACTCATCACAAGTATTTTTTAATTAAAAAAAATATCTTAAATAATTTTTTTTCAACAATTAAAAGGTCAATCAAGTTGAGCATCTTTTTTTCTAATAAATCGTAAAAAATTTATAATAGATTTTTGCTCATGGACATTCACACGAGATGTCAAAATATTGAGTGAGATTCGGGGCAAGTTGATCAAATTCATCTGAGGCAAGTCTACTTATAAAAAAAAGCTTGCAAGATCCTTATAGCTTTGAAATTTGCTTGAAAATAGCAAATAATATTATTTTATCAATAGATCAACTCCTATTTAATTTGCCCAAAAAATTATAGGCATGAAAATAAGTGATATTTAATTACTCTTTGGTTAGTTTATAATGTTTTGTTTTCTAAACGTAATTTACATATAATGCATATGTACATGATAAATCATAAATAAAATCCTTTTGGATAACCTGCTTTGCTCAGATATATTTTTTTAATTTCTACTTTCATGGTTTTAAGCAAATTAGATATAGTGTAAGAATCTGATCAACTGGCCTCGGTCTCCCCTATAGTAACACGTATATTCGACGCTTATCAGTAGTAAATAATCAAATACTTTCTATTTGTGCATATATGCGCTCTGGCTTAATTTTTTGTTAATTCACTTGGTAATATATGTAACGCGCGGCTATACTTGCTTGATTATTCTTATCAACCATTTAGTATATTTCCGCTTCAACGCACGTTTGCTTACTGGACTGTACATTTATTAGTATATTTTTCTCTTGTGTGTTGGATAAAAGTTCAACATTCTGTTCAACTGTTTCTGATATTGTATAGTTCAGGCCAACAACTTCGAGAATTCCATATTATTCTGTCTTAATCAGGCGGAAGCTTTTCATTTGCATTTAAAGATAGAACGTATAATGTAAGTTCGAGAAATGTGCGGAGAATATAGATCATTGATTATATAATTTTTTTTTAAATTTTGAGTGTAAAAATTGGAATATTTTTAGACAATAAAAATTTTTTATTTATTAATTAGAAAGAAAATTAATGTGTATGACATGTAATCATGTGCTTTTAAACTATTTAATTAAATTTGGTAATAATGTATTAAAATTTGTATCTGAAACTTTTAACAAGATTATTTCAATATTACGTTTTATCTCAATATTAGCTTGCATGTTAACTTTTTTATTTTTCAATTAAGTCAGTTTAAATTTAGACTGCAGCTTTATACAAAGATTTTTTCAGGAAATATCGTCTCAAATTATTAAAATTTACAAAAATTGTAAACAAATTGTGGGTGGTTTAAAAAAAAATCAATAATTTTTTTTACAAATTGTAACTTTTTTCAAATATAATATTTTTCAGATATTTATATAAAGATTAAAAAAAAATTTCATCTTTGTTGCAGGATTAAATTTATTTTGAGAAATTCTACTAGCTCCAGAGCACCTTTTATACTGTTTTTCCTGTATAATCTTTTTTATAAAAAAATTATATTCCTATACCTAAAAACATGTGATGTTTTTAAACTGAAAAATTTTTTTCATCACTCCCGATCAGCTGTGCGAATTTCAACCGCACTTCCGGCTCGGCTTCGCCTCGGGCGTGAATATCCTGGTGATCTAGGCCTTCTTAATTCTTGTTCCCTAGGTGCGTAATATACTAATCCTTGGCAAAAAAAAATTTTAAAAAAAGCTGTCATTTTTTGGATGTTGACAGTGGTATTAATGTCTTTTGTTTTAATATATTAATTAACCATAATTAAAGCGCAGTTACAGATACTAACGTACAAATCAAAAAGCAACACGCAAAATTGAACAACAATAAAAATTATTCCGTAGAAATGTCAAATCGCAAATAAGGGTTCACCTATAGTATAGAGCAAAAAACCACTCCTCATCTACGTCAGCACCTACGATTGAATCAAGAAGAGCTTAAACGAAGACATATAGATGATTTTCAGTTCGACCTCGGAAGGACTGCCAATGATCAAGATCGAGATCGGTTTTGGTCGCAGGGTTGTTTTAATACTTGTATTACCAGATGAAGACGAGTTTAATTAATGTGCGATCGATCGATTTTTATTGGCGACACAAGCTAGAATGATAATCGCTTTTAGTATATATTTATGTATACGCGTGAGCGCGTTTTTATCGAAGAAGACGAGACGAACTTGCTGAGAAATGTATTCAATGATGAACAAGTTTTTCCGATGATGAACCGATGGAATATAAAAAAGATAACTTGACCGCGTCTACCGGCTAAATTTTTTAATTTCATCGACTTGATCCAGTCTGTCTTTCTTTTTAAATTTTATTTTACATCTCGTGTGAAGATTTTTACGACATTTACAAACTTTGTCAGTCAGAACTTTTATGTAATTTTTACAATTAATCAAATAATTTTTTTTGTACTTCTTATTTTCTTTTTTTTGCGTCGTTTTGTTCAAAGTTGGCACACGAGTAAACCTGTTTATTTTAAAAATTTAATAATTGCCGCTTTATTCAGAAAGCTATGTGTATATATGACTGCGAGCGCTCGTTAATTTATTTATAGTAGGCCAGTGGTGACACACAACTCATCTTAAGGTGCATTAGCAGAGGAATAAATTAGATAATATACGATTGAAAAATAGAGCCACGCAGAGTCGATTTGTTTTATTACGATCGAATTTTATTTAGTTTTTTTTTTATTATTTTTTTTAACGTAAAATAAAAACTATGTAGTATATATGCGGTCTGACCTTCGACGAAAAAAATAAACGACTAGGTTTCGAGGCTTTTTTAACTGTCTCTCGTGTACAAATGCGTGATGTGTAATTTGAAATGTAAATTAAGCGTGACGAATTTTCATAAATTTTAGTGATAATGACATAATACTTTATTATACAAATATATAGTATTTTAAATGTGAAGTGTTGATAATCTAAACTATTTAATTTTATTAACCTGCAATTAAAATCAAATAATCAATTATTTATTAACGAAAACTAAATTTTATTTATATTCGACATTTATTGCGGGCTCAAAAGTCAAATATCGGATTACTTATATGATATTAATCGATTCTGATCGTTTTATGAAATCTGACAAGAAAAGATTTCATTTTTTTTTTTTTTTTTTTAGATCAACAGGTGTTCTGTCACATCCTTTCACACTTGAATAATTTCGTGAAAAGATAATACTTGATTATTTATTCAGCCAGAAAACTTCTGATTTATAAAGTTTTTTTTTTTTTTTTAATTTCTTTAATTAAGAAAAAAAAACTATATCGTTTCATAAAATTTAAACACTTGTAATTTTTCTTTTTTTTTTTACTTTTTTTACCGAAAACTTAGCCAACATAATAACTACATTAAAAGCCAAAATTATTTTTCCTTCTCATAAAACATCGCCCGCTGATAATCAATAATTAAAATTACATCGAAATTAAATAAAAATGCAGATAAACGTCGACATAAAAAAAAAAAACAGATATGTGTCATACGGCGCCCAACCGATCCAACACTTATAGAACGAAAATTCCCAGAAAAAGTCTGAGGCAATCGATTTTCCGAACCCTATTATATATCGAATTTAATTGATGTATATATAGTTTACATCATACATTTGTATAAAAAAAGAGGACGATTAAAAGCAGATCATTCCTTACAAAATGCACTATATAAATAAAGTAACTCGCGAAGGATATTTTTTGCAACAACAACAACGCATATCCCATAAAAATTATAGTATATTCATATAATAGCCTGTAAAAATCGATCTCAAGTAGGTAATATCTGTCTGTCTGTCTCTTTCTCTCTCTCTCTCTCTTTCTGTGCGTGTCTTTCAATATCATACATAAACGTCCGGCGACGCGTGCGGAGCAATTACCGTCTCGCGATCGCAACATGTATACATATATCCAAGGAACAATTACTGCTGTTGCTGCTGCTGCGATTATTATTACCGGTGTGTGGCGATGAAATGAGTGTATAATATATACGTGTGTGTTACAGACAGTTGGGGGAGTTTATATTATATATACACATAATAAATGAATGAGAGTGTGTGAGGGGTAGGGAAGACGTGTGTCGGTGTTGGCGAGGATAGAAGGTGTTTTTATCCTCTGGCGCCATCTCTTACGTCGCCCCATTCTCTCCTCCCTCTTCATTCTCGTCTAATACACGCGTGGTTTTTCTACGCGACCACTAATAAGTATATATATATATATATATATATGTGTGTGTGTGTGTGTATATGTATATTCTATGATTGTCTACTCACTCGCGGTATATGTATATTCTTTGAGTATACACTTACATATGTACACACAGACATAGCGCCCTCGGTTTTAATAGCCGGTTTCCTTCTCTCTTTTGCCGTGTGGCGCGGATGGTTTGAAAAAGAGAAAGAGAAAGAAAAAAAAAGAGAGAAAGAGAGACCGTATATATTGAGTGGGAAGAAAAAGAAGAGGTGGTGGAGGAGGAGGAAGGGGATTCAGCGCGCTCGCGTTCGCAAATGGGGAAGGGGCTTGCGAGACCGCGCGCTTTCAACGCGCTTGCCACTCACGATCGGGTAACGCAGCGTTGAGCCCGAGCTGCTGCTGCTGCTGCTGCTGAGGTATATATATATACGCGTGGACGTGCTTACAGCTTGGTTAAACGAACGAAATTCATTTTATTACTGTTATTGTTTATGTTGTGATAGTTTGATTGTTATAATAAAATTTGTTTATTATCTGGTAAGTTTTGGTGAAAATCGGTTGATCGGTATATATATATAACGCTCTTGAGAGACTTACCGATTTTTTGGTCTGATTTGGTACCGATACTCGCGAGAGTTAAGGCGCGGGTTTATTTTAAGGAAATTTTAAATATATATACGTATACTTTGGCCGCATTGGCCGTTAAGATCGGGAAAAGAATGTGACATCGTGATAACAATAATAATAATAAAAGAAGATATTAATTACTATACTTGAATATCGAAAAAACGAAAGATAAATAGAATTAAAAAAAAGGACTTTACAACGAAGATATATACATAAAGTGAGAAAACAGAAAACGCACGTGTACCACGGGACCATAGTTGACACATCCATACCTGGTTTTTTCTTTAAATTTATTTTATTTTGTCAATTCGACATTTATTAAAATAAAAAAATTGAAAAAAGAAAAGTATATTTGAAGAATACCGGTACTTGCAGCCGCACTCAATTGCAAGAGAGCGCAGTATTAAGCTCTTCGTAGATTATCTCGGACGACAAGTCAACGACAACTGCAACAGAGAATTAAAGGAAGAAAGGAGAAGAAGAAGAAGAAGAGAAAGAGAGAAAGAGTTACCGGTCGCATAATTAGTACAAGAGGATCAAGAGAAAGAGAAGAAAGGAGAAAGGGACAAGAGGAAAAAGAAGAAGAACTTACAGTTGTGGAGTCAAAGTCCGATTCATCGACCGAGATCTACTGGGCTTACTTTTTTCCTCATTCATAAGCAAGTCTTGCTTTTTCATCCACGATTTTATTCATCGCTAAAAGAAAGGATATTGCACAAACAAGGATTGGCCTTTGAGGACACGTGTCATTTACAAAACGATTCTCTCATAAAGGATATTTGGATATAGATACTAAGTCTCAGGATTATTTGAGGAGTTAAATTTTTCACTGATATATATTGACAGTGATATTATCAAGTACAACAGGAGTAGCAGCAAGGGCCAGGATTTTTAGAGACTCGATTCGATACCGATTTTTTTTTTTGTCAATAAATTATATTGGTCTCGTACGGGAGAGGTGGTCCTACCAGGAAATACCCTTTTACGGCAAAAGGTGAGTAGCAACTATTTTATAATATATGTGTGATTGTGTGATGTATTTGAGTAGCTGAAAATATTATTCATGCTGGAGGTGGTGTTTATGATTGTATATGAGCAAAAGTGCGTATGAATTTATTTTGTCGCTGTGACGATATTATGCCGATTTATCGGTTTTCGTTGCCGAGAATTTAGTAAGCGACAAGTTTCACGTGTGTCGATTGAGATGTTTTTATATGGTTCTGGAGAAAAGATAGAGGGATTTATTTTACATCGTTTGTAGGCTGTTTGAATTTTTGATTTATTCGGACGAGGAAAAATTATGAATTTAGAGATATATAACGATTTAATTTGAGATAGTATTTAAATTAGAAGTGTTTCAAAATTATGTGGGTTTTCTAGGCATTCTCTTTTACTCTTTTATTATGATTATAATTCGATAGTGGGATTTTATTGACTGTTTTTGTATAAAAAAAAATTTTTATTGCAATTTTATTATTTTTACAAGTGGGTGTTATAATAAGTGACGACTACATTCTTTTACACTTTGTGACTGGAATGAATGAACAAAGTCAATTCGAATTATATACGTAATTATTTAATGAACAATAATTTTTATAAAATGTACAAAAAATTAGTTCTTTCATAATCATAATTACTCAGATTTATATTTTATAATTACAAATTTTAATTAAATAAAAAAAAAAGAATAACGAAATCTTTTACAAAAGTATTTAATATGAGAAAGTTCATTTAAGATAATCGCTTTTATAATGTAAATTACACGCAATCAAATTTCTCGATAAATTAAAACTTAACGAATGAGTGAGTGAATGAATGAATAATTATCTCATATATATTCATTGGCATATTATTTGTTATTTAATGAAAATTACGTTATATTTGCTTGATAGATAATAATAAATATACATACTAGAAGTTTCAGTAACATTCAAGTACATTCACATTGTTTTGACGATGATTCACACAAACTTTATATTACCCACTATTTCAAAAGATTTATGAATGAATGATTTAATAAACGTTTTTGCAACGCTCATTATATTATATCCATCGCATTATTATTATAATTATCATTATTATATACCAACAGTACAATAGACGATTTAGAAAAATTTTTCTATACACAAATCTTAAAGTTATGTTTATAAATTTCATCTTGCACATATCTCTTTTATCGTATATATATTATTTATTTTAAACGAGAGTCTCTGTCGCGTCAGTAAAATCAGTGGTTTTATCGCATAGACTCAACGATGAAGCAATTTTCAAAGATATTGAATGTTAGAAACAAAAAAAAAAAAAAAAAAAAAATAATTTCTTTGAGCAAGTTGAACTTTACGACCGGTACATAGTGCAAACTTTACTATTTGCCTCGGTTTGAAGATAAAAATTTTTAGTTGAAAAAAAAAGATATTTATAAAATACACAAAAAAAATCTAATTCTCATAAGTGCAAGATTCGCGTCATACATATACACACATACACACATTCAATGTGTAATGACTAACGATAACACCAATGCAACAAGCAGTAAACTCTTAGAAAAATTCAGCATAATATACACAAACTTTACACGTCTATAGTAGTTCATACAAACACACTAATACACACATTACACATTTAGAACCTCGTTATATTCACAAGTGTCCATTTCGACATTGTCAATAATTACGCAGTACCTTATTACAAAAAGACGATAAGTAAAAAAAAAAAGTAAAAAGAATTTAATAGCAAGCAAACAAGCAAAAAAGGGGGGACCAACAAAAAGGAAAAAAAATAATTACATTTCCTGCTAAGCAAGAATATAAAAGTATATGATACATATATATCTGAGTGTCGGTCACTTCGAATTGGTAATCGACGAATGCTTTATCTGCATATATATTTATATATACACACATACTTATATATACGTATGCGTTTACGCATACATATAAACGATTGCGTTACGCGTGCGATGTTGCGCGATCGCGCAGTGACGCGAGACGGTCGAGCCTCCACATTGCGGTAAAGGTCACAGCAGGTCGGTGGCGAGTGATCGTTTCTTTTTCTTTTTTTTTTTGGTAATTACATTTATACGCATTTGCATCTCTTTTACTTTTTTTATACACTCCCACAATAGTAGTTTAAACGATATATATATTTTAGCATATTGCCGGTCATTTCAACGCTACCGATTTTCCGTAAAATACAAGTCCTCTAAAATAATGTATGATAATACAAGGGGAAACCAATAAGAGATATGTGTATCAAACATGGGTTGTCAATCAGCAGCATTATGATTTCATGGAATTTGATAAAGCCTATCCGAGAGACTTTCTATTTCTTTTTGCTTGCCAGTTAAAACTAATTAATCGCTAACATAATATATACTTATATATGTATGTAGGTATAAAATGCTTTATTAGTCATTTGCTTATCCGACAATAACGATATTTGCAAGTCGCGGTGCTTTATAAGCTCTCGTCAATCTTGGCTTTTATCGGTACTTTATGTGCCTTTTAATGTGCTTTAGAAAAGATATGTATAAAATACGTGTAATAGAAACGAGAAAGAGAGAAAGCCTTGAGAATGAAAAAAAAAATTATAAATTCTTTTGTATATGTGTGTATGTGTGTGTAATAGCCACGTGTGAGATGATCATTATATGTGCGAGTTTATTAGATGACTGACCTTTTGCGATTTATTAAGTGCGTATACATACCTATAGTTGGAATTGAGTGTATAACGCGCAGTTAACATATTAACGATGATAAGTGTCTTAAGGACATGAAATAAAATAGATTTTTCACGACGAATCACATTTGTTTGAAGGAAATAAAAAAAAAAAGAGTAAAAAAAAATTCTTGAGTTTATCGCGATGAGATTTTGTATATAATGAAATTTTATCGCGTGTACTAATCGTTCTTTTGCAGTGATAAAGACCGCGATACGCATGTGCGAGAGATGATAAAATCCAATGTATGTATTAAAGTGCATTAAGTTTGTGTCTCTTATGATGATTATGAATATATGACAGTTAATATAGCTTGAAGAATTATTTGATATAAAACTGATTATCATGCACTTTAAATAATAAAATATGTTAAACCAAAGCTAAATTACTTGATAAACAAACATTTTTTCTTTTTTTTCTTCATTTTTTTCGGTGATAATATACGAGAAATTTTTTATACAGACAATCGTAAAAGTTATACTCAATGTCGCGACAGAAAATGTAAATAATAAATAAAAAGAAGAAGAAAAAAGTGAAGGATCAAACACGTATTCCAGACTCATGAAATATCTAATCCGATATTAAACGCATTTAACTAGGATTTAAAATCCATACAACTTGAGTGTCATTGATAACTATCGCACAACAATCATTTAACTAATTTTATAATTTTATAATTATTTAATATAGTAGAGAGTGAACATGAGTGAAAATCTATAAAACCTTCACTTTTTTCGACGATAAGACAATTTGGCCAAATGGAATTGTATAAAATAGCAAAATCGTTTAAGAGCTTTGGGCTTGTTGATTCTTGTGAAATTTTTGCGTGCTGAGTTGTTCTAAGTACAAAATATAGGTTTAGGTTTATAAACGTTAAATGTTTTTTTGATGATATTTATTATGATATTTATTATCTCTTATCATGTTATGTTCGAAATTATGTGTTTTGTCAAATTTTATGTATGTAAGGAAAGGAATTTTGAAAATATGTTATTAAGGAAAAAGTTTAGAAATGCTGAAATTTAATAATCTGAACTTGTTGTGATTGAGAGAAAATTTATCGACAATTTTGAGACATAAAAAAAAACAGAAGTAGTTATCTTTTATTTTGTTAAAAAATTTAGACATGTAATAGTGTATCAAGTGTAAATTGTCTAATCTTAGTTGATATATTACGAAGTTCCGAGCATACACGTTATAATGACGGATATTAAAATAAAATACACTTAATAAAATATCAAAAATTGAAAAAAAAAGGAAAAAATTAACAAATGAATAATTAAGCATGCACAAGTCCTAATCTTGTCCTTAGACATAAATATACGATTTTTAGATAGACTTATTTTTCTCACATACATACACAATCGACATATCAAATGAAAGCTCGTTAAATTTTACATCAGCCTATTATTTTCTCCCCCCCCCCTTCCATACATACACATACACATATTTATATACTTCTTAATATCACATATCAACATTTTTTTCGAAATATATGTACACACATTGATACTTTGCAATAATCGCTTCATCCACACAATAAATCATCAAAGCATCGAACTCTGGTCTTTGCAAAATCAGTCCCTTAATCGGATAGACGCCACTGCAAGTCGGTGTTATATCAATCACTCGATTACCATCACAAACACATTCCTTATCTCTCGACTTCCTGGATGTCTCATTTAAACAGATTACATCTAAAGCTCCGATATCGATGATCCAAGAATTAGAAAAAAAAAAAAAAAAACAAAAAGAACAAAAATGTTAATCCACATTTTTTCGTTGATAATATTCAAGGCCACTACACGTCTTTCTCTTTGTCGTTCTCTCTTTCCTTTTTTCTTTCCTTTTTACTCGCAATGTTACATATCCATGCCAATTTTTCGTCGCAGGCGATTCACTCTCTCTCCTAACGCAAAATAAAATGTATACACGCAGGTATATAGAAGCGACGACTAGGTCTTCAATATACCGCCAAACCGATTTTCTTTCCTTTACAATTATTTTCTCGAGTCGCTGAGGCTTCTAATAACTTACTTATAACGCGAACGCACACAGCCACCTTCTCTCTTACTTATCTTACAATTATATTCCTCTGGCGCCGTGGCGTTATAGATCGTTGTTTTTTGTCTTGCTACATAGTGCTGCTATTGCCACTATATGTTATGTATTTTTAGACAATAATAATACACGTCGGGAAGTATATATAGCAACTATATACAGCAGTAGTTTGGATTCTTGAGTAATTCTGCTGCTGTTGCTGTTGATGTGTTGGCTCTGTACTCGACAGAGGCTGCTTTTCTATACATAATTTCAGTGGAAACGAGAAATAGACAGGAAAGAGAGGCAGTGAGGGAGGGGTAAGATAGAGATTGTAGGAGAAGGTAAGAGTATAATAAGTGCGAGAGAGGATCCTACAGGTAGTTGGTGATAAGAGAAAAATAATCGATGCGCGTATAGTACTACGGATTTTATATCTATAGTTGCTTATTTTTTCTGTAAGTATGAAATTTTTAAAAGAAAAAGCTCACTATTTCTTGTTTATTCTTTTAAATTCGCTTACGCTAATTAAGAAAGGAAAAAACAATTAAATTTTTTTTGAGAATTTTGAAACACTTGTAAAAAGGCAAATGAACGTTATTTTTTTTTTTCGTCATATTTGAATCTAACCTTGTGTAATCTTAATCATTTTTAATTTAACTTTCAAACACTGATCAAGCTTATTAAAAAAATACACATACATAACCACAGTATCAACATATGTATCACATCTTTTAAATTCTAAATTATTTCATAAACTACGAGAAAAAAACCACACACATATAGATACTTAAACTTCGTAGCACAAAATTTTCTCAATTAATCGTATCCCATCTTACATACACATATGGTCACATATAGTCATCAGTCAATAACGACACTCATATATGCCAATTAAGCCAAGATCAGGTTTTTCTCAAACACATTCACAGACACATTCACAGACACACACACACACACATTGATATAAAGTCCTATAAATTGCTACATCTTTAAAACAGTCCACTTCCTACTAAACACTGCGTGAGTTGCTGCATCTTTCCAGTCTTTACTAGACTATATGCACCCATACACAATCAACACACACAAAACGACTCGAGAAATGCATCATCATCTTCCGCTTTCTACATACACTCAGTATAGTATATAACAATAAAGACACGTTTAAGAAATCAAGCAGCCAAAAAATTATATTACACACTTACGTTCACTTATGTTGTAATCAAACCGTCAATTATACGTGTATTATCTATCGCAGGCAGACTCTTATATCCAGGGCAACCCAGAGTTTTATACTGCGGGAATAAGCTGTTGGTTTGTAGCGCACCACATATCGCTTGGCGTTTATAATTAGCCCACGAGTCGCGAAGTATTCTCTATTTCTCTTTATTTCACACATTCTCTTTTGGCACCGTGAAAATGCGACAACAACAATAAAGGAGAGTTTGTAATAACTTCGAATACTGCGTACATATCATGCAATATACTTATATTATATGTAAGATATAATGCGGGTGCGGGTGACTATGACAATTGATTGTGTGGGTGTATGTGTGTCTATTACTATACCTACCGCAAGCTCGATCTATAAGTGACCGCCCAAGTTGAAAATTTCACCTTGATTATTCTTATGTGTGTTTCGAATTTCACGCAATTGAATCTCGATCGTTAAGAAAATAGTGTGCAGATGATAAGCTATTGTTTAGAAAAAAAGAGAGACTCTTGTTTCGATATGAATGTCGATTTTGTGAGTCAGTTTTTTATTATAATTATAGTAAGTCGTTTAATTTTGGAGACTCAGTTTTTTTTTTTTTTAAACTTCATGTTCTACACGAATATATGATATGCACTCGTATATATTGCATTTACATTATTGCATATTTAAACGCACGACAAAAGCTTATTCTGTTTCTCTCTTCTTCTCTCATCTCGTTTTTAATTCATTCTAAAAATGAAGACAGCTCCTCCCTCACACTTTTCTGCTCTCCCTCTCTTTTCTTTTTCAAATGCCAATGCCAAGGCAACTTTTGTCGTAAATTTAAATAAACGACCGTATCTCAACTCTAGCGCTAACCGCGTTATTCGTAATTAAATAATATTTGACCACTTTCGCAGTCGCTGTTTTGATTTATAAGAAAAAGGTAATAATCTTGGCTTTATTTAATTTTTTTTTTTTTAATTTGCTTGTGCGATGTGTTTGTGATTACTAAGCTGTCTTGAATGAAATAGATTTTTAGTATATGCTAGTTTATGTTTGAATTAGAGCTGTGAATATCCGAATAAAAATCGAATATCCGATGATTTTATTCAACAAATATCCAAAAATCGGATATATGGATTTTATATTTAGGTATTTAAATATAATTTAATTTTTTTGCTTATCTCTTCACTTTTTTTATATTTTTTAACAAATTTTATTTATTTGGAAAAAGTATAGATATTTGGATCATATTCGATTTTTATGAATATTATTTAATTATCCAAATTTGTTTAATTCGGATACCAATATTCTTTTATATTTGAATATTTAAAAATCCAAACAGTTGTACCAGCTTTACTTAAAATTAGAGCTGTGACAATCTGGATAAAAAATCCGAACATCCGATTATTTTATTCAACAAATATCCGTTATCCGAAAATCGGATATTTGAATTTTAAAATTCGCGTAGTTAAATATGATTGAATTTTTTTGCTTAATTCTTCATTTTTTGTACTATTAAACCTTTTTAAAAAATTTTATTTATTTGAAAAAAATCGAAATATCTTTATGATATCCGATTTTTCAAATACTATTCGTTTATCCGAAGTTGTTTGATAAAAATATCAGTTTATTAGATTGGTTTGAATATTCAAAAAATCTAAATAGTCGACTTAGCCTTTTAAAAATAGAACTGTATTATCTGAAAAAAAATCCGGTATCTGTAATCCAAGTATTGGATATCCGGATTTTATATTCGGATTTCTCCCCCGGATAGTAGAATATAATTTAATATTTCTTGCGAAACTCTTCTTTTTTGTATTTTTAAGCTTTTCGAAGAAATTTAATTTATTTGAATAAAATCTAGATATTCGGATAATACCCTATATTTCCAATACTATCCGTATTTTTTGACATGGTTACGAACATTCAGCTGTTCAAATAATTCAAAAATTCAAAAAATTTGAATAGGCGTCTCAGTTCTAGTTGAAATACTTGAAAAAAAAATATTTTATAACGTTTAAAATTTTTTAAAAATTACTATCAAAAGAAAAATGTATTTAAAAACGAAGGTCACATCAAATAACAAGTCTTCATATATTGCTTAATTTCTTAATACATTTGTATAGGAATTTATCATTGACGAAATATACAACATCATACATTACCTACATATATACCTATATATGTACACATATCTTATTTAAGAGTTCAACAAACTCGCACAACCTACATACACATGCATTAAACATTGTTTATGCCAATAAGTTGAACACACATTTTCATATATTCCCTTATCAGCATAAAATATGCGTCGCCTCCATCGAATTAAAGAAAAAAATCGTCTTCACAACATTCCCATTGCATCAATTTTTTTTTCTTTTGCAATGTAAAAAAAGGAACACTTACGCATTTCGTTACAGTTTGAAATTTTCCTGTAGTCATGTAAGTATGTGTAAAAATATGTACGTGTATGTGTGTAAGAGATTACAATATCGTGAATCGCGAATGCCGAGGCCATACATACACACACACATACACATGTGCGCGCTTGCACGTTTGCCTCTGAGACAATTAATCCGCCATACGCAAAGACGCAGCCAATTCAATTGTGCATTCAATCGGTGTCTAATGTCAATGTCTAAGCGCTTATATATATACAAACGGCTGTAGCCTTAGTCTCGTTTCTTTTTATTTTTTCTGTTTTTTTTTTGAGAATGTCTGAGTGACGTCCGCTTGAATGAGGATATACTGTTTAGCGATAAAGGTAAAAAGCTCGTGGCCAAGAAAAGTCGTGCAAATAAGCGAGAAACAGTTGTGTATAGGTAACTGGAACTCTTGATGATACGTAATTGGTTATTAATAAAAGTTTTGAATTTTTAAATTAAGATTTAAGGAATACTCGTGAAGAAAAAGCTGAACAGATTTATAGATTTTGAGAAACGAATATTTTGCTTGTCTAACATATTATAATTACAGCTATTGATATGCAACAAAATTATGAAGCAATAGAAAGCCAGCCGGCGTTCTGTCTTCAATAAAAAAAAAAATTAAATAACGAAACGAGGTTTCTCCGTAAATAAGCATACCTTTTTTACAGACTATATACCAATTACGAAATCCTAACACGTGTTAGACCGATTTTTTTTCTCTTTCTCTTAATCCACCTCAGCAGTTGCTTTTATATATGTGGGCACGCCGATTTTGCACAACATGTTTGTCCTGGTAAACCAGATAGAATATAGAGATGCCGACGCGGAAGAAACAAGATTCCTTTTCTTTTTTCTTTTATTTTTTCTAATAATCAATTTCACGCTGACTGTCAATTGGTAATACGGTAGCTGTTGCCTTACGTATATGAATTTATTTGCAATCAAGTTTGTGATATAGTATCAAACGGTACTCGCAAGTAGGTAATTTTTTTTCTTTCAAGAAACATATAGAATTAAATTATGCATCGATTTGTTAATTACGTAAATTAATTTTTATTATATTGTGAAAAGGCAATTGAAATGTATATTTGTCGTATGGTATATAACTTTCTACTTGTAAGTCTCGATAAATAGCTTAATTTAAATTTTTGTGAGCCACATGTGTGTGTATATGTCTTGTGCGTAATTTAAATTAAAATGTCGATAAGCAACTTTAACAGCTTACAAGTATGAATGTATGCATGTATGATAAGTTTACGAGAGCGGAAGAATTTGTATATATATATATATATATATATATATATATATGTGCTTTATCAGTTTCAATCTCGATGTATAAACGGAATACGGAGAAATCCAAGGTGCTTACGCGATCTTGATAAATTATTAATCCTAATTGGTGAAATCAGTGTCTGATCTATTAGATTTATTTCACGAGAACATTATATTATTACATTACATTTGTTTTATTTTCACAATAAAATCAGTCGTATGTATATATTTATTAGCGAAATCAAGCGTGTAAGCGATATATTGTATTATCTAAAAAATTTATGGTATTACGACTTAATCAGAAGGTTTAATTAATTTCCTTATTTGTTTTTAACAAGATATTGTATTAAGAAAGAAAAGAAAAGAAAAAGAGAAATATAGTAAACAAAGGCACCGACTTAGTCTAACAACCGTTAATGAAATTCCTAAGCTATACTCACTAACACTTCCTCCCCCCCCATCCTCTTTCTAGTACCTTATTTCTTAGAACGAAGAAAAAAACAAAAATAATAATAAAAAAAAACATTACTCAACAAACAGTCATTTGCTTCTTATGTTGCAGATATAATCGTCGTAGGATTAAAGCTAAATAACACATAAACGGCCTAATCAGAGAAACACGACCGATTCCGAGGTTCCTGCATTCACAGGCAGTGTAATGAAGAATTTGCAAATCAACGAGCATGGTACGTGTGCAAGTCTAATAAAAAAGAAAAATAACAATAAAATAAAAGCTTTGATTCGACAGTAAGTAAATCCTTAAGAATCAAGTAAAAACATTCTGCCCAAACGCGTATAACAATCACAAAAAAAAAAAAAAATAAAATAAAAAACCGGTAAGCTGCAAAACTGTAGCATAAAATATATACGCAGCCCCACGTGGTGGTAGTTTAACAGCAAGCAGTAGTCAAGCAAAGACCTTAGCCTACAAAATCAAAGTCTCCGCGCCACACACACACACACACACACACGCGCGCGCGCGCGCATTAATGAATACGAGAAATCGCCCTGAAAAACGTATAGCCCTTGTTAAGATCGTATAAGGCCAACATCAGCATGGTAAAATCAATTTCAAACCGCTTTCGAAGCGAGACCGAGAAAGAAGTCTGGCGGTGGTGGTAGTATAGTGACCGATGCTGCGGTACAACTGGGCGGGCTTTTTTAGCGAAGAGCAGCAGCAGACCTCCACGAAGGCTGTAAGTCTCAAGGCCCTGCTGCTGCTGAGTCGCGAATTGTATAGTTTGAAGGTACGCGAGAATGGGAGATGATGTGACGGAGAACCTGTCATTATCGATATATGTATATTGCTTACTGAAATGGTTTTGGTTTTCCTGTGTGCGTGCCCTTATGGATTGAAGAATTTGACATCTTTTCCAGTGTTAAAGGGGGTTGATCATAATAATTTGTTTTTTTAGGATTATTTTGAAAAAAAAACAATAAAAAAAATTCACTTCTGTTTCTTGGTACAAAATACACAATTATTAAATACAGTTAGGGGAGACCGGGGCTTGATTAAAACGGGGCATGATTAAAATTTGAGGATTATTTTTGAACGGAAATATGGTATTCAACGAAACTTGGAGGTCTTGTTGTACTTGTTAAAAGGAGTTAATTTTCATACTATGACATATTTTGGCGATATACTCTACTTTTTAGCGCCATTTTTTGATTTTCGAACTTCATTTTTTAAGAAACTTTCTTGCATATTAAGGCTCCGATTATTTTAACAGTGCACACACGGGTTCCGCACAATAGACCAGCTTTAAGAACTATTCAATACGAGTATTTTTCGACCCCGACGACCTTCCTAGCTTCATTCCTTTCTGAGATATGTCCATTTCAAGTAACATATATTAACCCGGGGTATGATTAAAAAAATTTCCGGGGCATAATTAAAAAATATTTGCTTGTGAATTCTCTATTAAGGAAAAGTTGGAAAGAATAAAGAAAAATATTTAAAAAAAAAAGTACTCGAGATAAGCTTTAATTTAAGCCCTGGCTGGTTAAAAAAGCTTGTTTAGATCCAAAGTTACATGCAATTTAAATTAAAATATCAATAGCATTAAAAATTAATAATTTTTAAATAAATGGCTATTAACATGTAAAATCGTATTAAAATGGCTCGTAACTTTAATCATTCGTACCTTTACATCCAGACAAGCTTTTTTAAGCAGCTAGGACTTAAATTGTAGCTGAGTTCGAGTCCTTTAATTTAAGTCGTTATATAATATACTTTGCTTTCACAAAATTGAAGTTATGGTTAAAAGAAATCGCGAAAAATATTGAATATATTGATATAAAGTAATCTATAACTCGTGAACGGAAACATTTAAAAACATCAGCCAGGGCTTAAAATTCTCGTTACATACTGTAGTTTAAAAGTATTATCAAGAATAATGCCTAAAATTCGATATTGCAATGATATTTAGCAATTTTAATCATACCCCAGGCCTTTTTTAATCATACCCCGGGTTTTTCTGATTTTTTTAATCATGCCCCGGTTTTTAAATTCTGAGTTTATAACTAAACCATTACATTTAGCTAATCCGGACAAAAAAATTTTGTAGCTAAAGGCAATATATTTAAGATCCTTTTTGTCCGGAATAAAAATATTAAAAATTAAAAAAGTTACAGAGGAAAGAAAAAAAACTTTAATCAAGCTCCGGTCTCCCCTATAATGTTTTGAATTATAAGAAAATTTGTATTTCTTCATTAACTATATACATTATGACGTGACTTTTACAAAATATACAGACCAGCATAAATTATTTTTTTGAAAAAAAAGATGCAAAACATTTAAATCTTAATAAAATTATTCATTCTATACAACCCAACTTGTCTAAAATGTAATTAACTAAAAACTGTCAAATCTATGCATTTGCCCCCAAAAGAATTTAATCTTAAGAAAACGTTTTCGAAAGATTAAAATTTACTGCAATCAGAGATATGTAATTGTGAATCTGTTTGTGACGCTATAATTATGACAATGAAAGAGAGCAAGCGCAAGTAAGCAAAACTCGTTTCCGCGCTTCCCTCACCACGTCACCTTTTTCTTTTATTCCAGTCAAGCTTTTTTTTTGGGGGGGGGGGAGGGAGGGGGGTTTAATTTTTGTTGCGACGTTATTTATTAGTGGTTTCATTCGCTTTAGTAATGAAAATTGTTAGATACAATGTGTGTTCGACTATAAAAATTGACGTGAAAACGTACATTGCAATGTTATAATTTATATCTGCATTTAATGTACGTATAAACACCGGTAAATAGTGAGAGGTTTGGAACGGAATAATTGCTTCGCTTTATTTTATCTCAATAAAATTGCGTCTCTAGTACGTTTATGTTCACAGATAGATTAGCTTTAGAATTTACTTATACTTATAAGCTATAGGCGCCACTTATTTTTTTGAATATATAGAGAGACGAATGACGCAAAAGTTATTATCAAGCATAAGCCGTTGTTAAGTTTATACACATCATGTTATGTACTTATTAGTCAAGCGACTGCGTGAACGCATTATTGTTCTTAACGAGATTGTAATTTTAAATTGACTCTGTGAGCTAGTTTACATTATATACGGGATTCCATTCATAAAAAAATAAAAAATCCAGCTCATAGAAAATTTTTCGATCTTCAACTTACTTGTGCACATAAAAAATTGATTTCGTGGATTATTTAGATATTTTGTTTTTTGTGATATTTTTTATATACGTTTGAATACCTATAGTTAAAATTAAATGTTTAATAGACTGTAAACAAGTGAAATATATCATTATATTGCGTTGATTTGTCATAATTTCCTCTTAATTTACCTTTTAATAATTGCGGTCGTTAAATGACATGAATTAAAATTCTTATGAAATTGATACTCTACTGCTATAATATGTTGTTGTCACGAAGATAGATTTCTTCATGAAAATTCTTAGATTTCTAAGATATGTTGTTTTGCAACATTGTAGATTGCTTCTCTGAAAAAGAAATAAAAAAAAAAGACATATTATAGATAATTGTAAAGGTTATTGAAAATTTTAATTTAAGAGGAAAATATTATGTATTTTATTAAGATTGAAATATGGGTAAACACGACGATTTTTACGATCGTTTACAATCAATAACTGCGACTAAAATGTTATTTTCAATTTTTATCATTCTAATAAATTTTATCAAATTGTATTTTAATTGATATGTAATAAAGAACATATTACATATTGAGAAAGTGATAATATTTTAAAGTGATCAAAAAGTCATTCTGAAAATAGAAAGAGAGAAAGAGAGAAAGAAAAAAAAGAAGAATAAATAATATTGGTAAAACCTTGATGTAATGAAATTAATGATGGTAGTCGTTCTTGAAATGTCGTTGACCTTCTCTCTCTCTCTCTCTCTCTCTTTCTCTCGCGTATTTCGCATACAAACGATCCTCGTTCCCAAAGTAATTTACCTCCGTATTTTTGAAATCCGTAACAAGTTTTTAAATAATTCAAATTAATTTTAAAAATTTCACCATAAATGCCTGTGGAATGCCTATGGTATACGTAGACACAGCAAAAGCCAAGTTTTTCAAAACTGAAAGCAATATTACACAGCAAGAATAAAATCATTTAGTCAACGTCTAAACATTATATTACGCTGGGGCGCCTCGACTATATGTATAGTATAGTGTATATTATAAAGTAACGATCCTCGGCTAAATTAAAATTCTTACCCTCAAGCCATCGTAGCTTTAATGAATATTCAACATTTTCACTCTCGCGCTCGACTCAGCAATGACAAACTGCCCGGCATTTTATCATTACACATCGCTTCTTTCATTAAATTTTGAAAAAAATAACAAAATAACACGTTTGTCGTAGAAAACTTAGCAAACTTAGTCTCTTAGCTTATATTGCTGCTGCAACTACATAAGAAAAAAAAAAATCCCTCTGCTCAATTACGCAAATATCAATTACTCCGTCAAGCCTCCCAACTTTAAGCAATAATTCAAAAAGAAAAAGAATTTGACAGAAAGGATCGACACGATTATTATTATTTCAGATTTAAACGGCAAGCAGCAGATAGTAAACGGCAAAGATGCCGAAGCCGCAGGTGGAGGCATCAAGCAATACAGCGATGGAATCGGCGATGCAGTCCAGCATGCGATGGGCGATCTCGGACGATGGCAGATCCTCGTTTGCACAGCCATATCACTGGTCAAATTTCCGGTCGCTTGGCATCAGTTGGCCATCGTATTTATGGCGCCAAAAAGGACCGAGTACAATTGCACGATGCCGGGACCGGGTATTGGAAGGGATCAGTGCCATGCGATGGTCAATGGTAGCCTTGTGGACTGTACAGAGTGGACATATGATAGGAGCATCTTTCCGGAGACAATAATATCCCAGGTTGGTTTAAAGATTTTTTAAATTAAGGGGTTTCTTACTCGTGAGATCAATTTCAATTTTTATTGATTTTTAACAATTTCAGCGAATTCAAGTCGCTAAATATTTCATACAATTTCACCAATTTCACACCGATTGAAACGATTGGAAAAAATTTTAATCTTTTTTAAACGATTTTGAAAATTGCATGAAATCGCTAAAAAATTTCCCAGAATCACCGGAACATTTTCAGAATATCGATTTCAATCGATTTAAATGAATAATAATTTATTTTACGAGTAAAAGACATCTTCGTAAAACTGTGATAGATTTTTTTATTTTTTTTTGTTTTAAATATAAGGAATTAAAATTTATTAACGGATTTATTAATTTTTTGGGTGAAAAATATATACTCAACAGCATTGGCTTTGTACATACCTATATCCAATTGCTATGACTTAGTATCTCTTATCTTTAATCGTTTTATACTTGATACTTATATCATACAGGAAAAAAAAACCTTATCGCAAAATGTATGTATGTGAAACATTCAACTTGACGTAACAGACACAGTGATATATATTTCCAGTCTTGCATTTAAACAAAATTGTAAAGGCATATAAAAATTTCAACAATATAGGTACACATAAATGTACTTTAATGGCGTTGTCAAAAGTTTGTCACATCGATTAAAAGGTGTGACCACTATTTTTTTCTTCAAGTATATGGCCTAACGAATTTAATAAATATTGAATGAAGAGTGTGACTAAAAATCTACTTCATTTTTTTTTTTACCTATATAACATTTTTTGTGATTTTTTACATTTAGGTTCCATTTCAACTGGTATTGAAACTGCGTAGTTAATAATAATTTTTATTTAACCCTTTTCATCCTAAATTAATTTTTTTTTTTTTTTTTTGCTAGTACTACAAAATAAACCGTTATTAAGAATAGACAATGACAAAGAGTGATTTTAGTTGATAAAAAGTAGCAAAATTTATATGTTACATGTTAGTAACATCTCTTTTTCACAGTCGTGAAAAACTATAAAATAATCTTTGATATTACTTTAAATAGGATGTTTAATACAGGAGAGTAACACTGGGAATGAAAGGGTTAATTCACAATAAAAATATCTTATTGTGTTATATTTTTGTTTCTAGTGGAATCTCGTTTGCTCGCGTTCAAATTATGCAGATCTCCAGCAGTCCTTCCTTATGTTTGGTATTTTACTTGGTAGCATCACTTTTGGCTTCTTATCCGATAGGCAAGTTTAGAATTATCTTTTTATTTATCTTAATTTAAGACACAACTTGATAAATACCACAATTCACTTATTAAAATTCATTTTTAATTTACTCAATCATCATTTTCTTTTTTTTTATATAGGTTTGGCCGAAAAATGCCGTTGATGGTGTCGATCGTACTCCAGTTGGCCTCTGGTATCGGATGTGCCATCGTTCCGTGGTTTCCAGCATTACTTTTCCTGAAATTCCTAAGTGCAGTTGCAACCGGTGGTACAATGGTTACCAGTTACGTAATATGTAAGTCAATCCTTCCTTTTCTTTCATATTATGGTATTATATAGATATCTATATGATTTTAAGCGTTGATTTTGCCTTGACTCGCATAAACCACATTATATTATATACATATAAAAACATTGTATCTTAGCTCTTCTGTAATTTATCGTCATCCTGTCCATACACACACAGGAACAATCTTATTTTTTTTTTAATCATATCGAGCGTGAAAAAGTAATTTGCCTTATAGCGCGATCTATGATGAGCGCGCGCACGTGATAATTAAGATAGAATCACGACAATTAAGCTGTGATTATGACAAAGTTGTAATTATTCATTGCGAATAGAACGGAAAAAGAGAGAGAGAGAGAGACAGAGAGAGAAATGAAAACGAGGATGAGAAAAAAGCTATATTTTGCTTTTGTATTATGTCACGTCATACGCAATCATTGTAAATGTTAAGTCTTAATAAAAGTGTCTTTGTTTTTAAGACCAGCATTGTACGATAAATAACAAATATGATATTTTTGACAATTTAATTATCTGTTCTTACTGTTTTTTGTTTTTTTTTTTTTAATCGGAAAATGGATGACCAAACAATCGTTCATAAAAAAAACAGTAACATTTTTTTTAAATCGGAAAAAATTGCATTATAATCTGGAATAGTACTGTAATAAGTGGTTAAAAAAAATCAAATGTAAAAAATCGGCCAACTCGCCCTCCTCTCCCCTACGTACAACTGGTGATACGAAACACACATAAAAGTAACATAAAATTGTAATTAATCTAAATTAATTGCCAAGTAATTGGAAGAAAGCTTCTTTAAATAAAATTTTAATAAATTATATATAAATTCAGAAAAACGATTTGTATAAGCCATAATGAAAATTTCTGTTTCCATGTTTTCTGAGTCTCATTGCTAATTTTCAATTGTATACATTCTGATCCCTTACATCATAAAAAATATATTTAATACAAATTAAAAAAAAAATCCGGCACCATTTCAAATTTTGATCTATTAAAAAGCAAAAAAAGAGAATACAATGATATATAAACACCCAAAAATTTTCTATAGGTATGGAAATAGTCGGTAAAAGCTGGCGAGCCGCAATAACGATACTCTACCAAATACCCTACAGTCTCGGTCACATGTCACTTGCCGGTCTAGCTTACTGGTTCCGACATTGGCAGCATTTACAGTTTGCCATAACATTGCCTTCGATAATACTCCTTGGCTACTGGTGGATAGTACCAGAGTCACCAAGGTGGCTTCTTGCCATGGGAAGACAAAGGGCGGCTTGCAAGGTTATCCAAACCGCTGCTAAGATCAATAAACTGGATGGTAAAAATGTGCAGGAAGTTGTTCGGAAGCACTGCTTGCATCAGGTATGTTTTTTTTGTATTTATTAAGATATTGTTCTATAAATAAATAAATAAATAAATAATCATTTAGAATTCGAGAAAAACCGAAGCGGATGGAAAGACTTCGTTTACCGATCTCTTCAGACTGCCCAACATGAGGATAAAATCGCTTTCGATATTTTTCAATTGGATCGTCTGTGGAATGGGTCTGTTTGGCATGACGCAGTACATAGGTCACGTCGAAGGCGACATTTTTAAAAATTTCGCTCTCTCCGGTATCATACAGATACCAGGTAACTTTCTCGCTTGGTACACGATGAATGCGTTTGGCAGACGAGTCACCCTAATAGCGAGTAACGTCGTTGCTGGAATCTCTGGTATTTTGTTGATATTCGTTACGAAAGGTAAATTAACCGATTGGGTAGTTTTTTATTATAATATAATTCGTTAGGTGAGGGTAAAAATATTTTTAAAATAATTTTTTTTTATATTGTTTTTCAGAATGGTTAAGGCTGCTGTTTGCCTGCTTTGGTATCGTTGGTATGTCAGTATCGTTCACAACTGTGTACCTGTACTCCGGTGAATTATTTCCTACGGTCATTAGAAATATCGGTGTTGGTACCAGTAGCATGTGCGCGAGGATAGGATCTATGGTGGCGCCTTTCGTTGTTTCCTTGGTAAATATATTTTTAATTTAAAAAAAAAAGATAATCAGTTTTTTTTTTATTTTTTTAGTCTTATTAATTTAATTGTGCGTGTTATCATGTTAGGGAGCGTATAAGGCGTGGCTGCCGCCAATTATTTTTGGATTCTTGCCATTACTTGGTGCTGCTCTTTGTCTCTTACTCCCAGAAACAGCTGGCTGTGAACTTCCAGAAACGCTGCAAGACGGAGAAAATTTTGGAAAGTCAGTATATTAATGTTTTAGGAAAAATTTTTTTTTTGACAATTACCGTTAATTATGGTTGAATAAAAAAATTTTTTAATTTGTGTTTCAGATCGGAGAAGAGTTTGAAAAAGAGTAAAGAGCTGAACGAAGCCGAAATGACTTTGTGATCATCGGAATACCATACAGCAAAGAAGTGCCTTTGTTTTTTTTTTATTTCGAAATCTTATTAACGAACAATGTGAGAAAACTTCGCCTTATGGACGAAATGTTGCCTCAGAAGAAAGATAAAAATTACGATATTTTTTATACTTATATACCGCATTACGTAATGCTATAAGTATTCAAAGAATTATTGTCAAATTTGTCATTTATTATACTTTTTACGTATAATATTTGAAATTCAAGGGACCTGTACATGCACGATTATGTAAATTATTAAGAATTTTCATCTATATTAGCTAGAAAAACTTTTTAATTGTAAATTTTAGTTATTGTTTATTTTTTAATGTGAAAATTTGTTGTAAATTTATTAGTTGAACGAAGCATTTTACACGAAGATGGAAAGTTTTTATTTAAAAAAAAAAAAAAATAGAAAATTATTTTTAAAAATCTATAAAATAATAATAGAAATAAAAGCAATGAAAGTCTGTCACATACTCATATCTTAATAAAAATATATTTTTAAAAAAATTTTCAGTGTACGATTTTTTTTTTCTTCAAAATTAAAAAAAAATTTTTCATGTTTAGTTGCACTAGTTAATTATCTTCAGTTGTTTAATAATTACGATTTATACGACTTTATTAAATGATAATAAAACAGATTCAAGTATGCAAAAATGCAACAAAAGCGAAAGAAAATTTAAATACATGTGGATTAGTTACCGACAGAAATCGAGACTTTATAACGAGTAGTTGCTTGCAGCTGTCGAGATGTCGCTAGTCACAAAAATTGTAAGATTCTGTGTTTATAAATATATTTTTATTATATATTTTTTTAAATAAATTTGGAATTTAAAAAATTGTTATCAGAGAGCTCTATAATAACAAATTATTCTGTATAACTTTTTTATAAAAAATTAAATTGCTTAAATAATAAAGGCAATATTGATACATTTTTAATAAATACGTATTTTAAAAAGAGAAATCAATGCGATTGATTATTGTTAAATTTTGATGAATTTATCTTTAGAGGTTCCCATACATATATAGTTTGAAAAAAAACATTTAATACTAATTTTTTGATGAAATTAAATATAAATAAGTACAATCAAATCTTATAAGAACTTTTCAGCTGGAACTGTAAATAAGCCTCAGAGAAATAATATTTTTTAAGTATTAAAATAATATTTTTTGCTCTTAAATGTATAGTTTTATTTAAATAAAAAATAAAATGTAAAAAAAATACAATCATTCTAGTCATTATTTATTGCATGTATCTTAATATAATTCTCAAGTGTAGATACCAATAACATCATAAATTTACAAATTGTCAATCAAAAAAATTAACAAAAAAAAAACATAGTATCATCACCAAAAAGTAAAAGTAAAATTATTTATTTAGAAAAAAATAAATTAAATTTTCTTTCTCGGTATACATTTACATTCGTAGGTATAATACGTATGACTTCAATCCTAAGTATACTTGGATTTAAAATAACTCAAAGATTAAAGACAAAGTATAAAGCTTTAAATTGTAAATGTTTTAGCGCATGTTTAAAAGACGAGTAGGTACTGCTGCTCCTAACGAAGGATTAGAAGTCAATCT
The DNA here is from genome assembly GCA_030522805.1 of Leptomastidea abnormis. Lineage (NCBI taxonomy): Eukaryota > Metazoa > Arthropoda > Insecta > Hymenoptera > Encyrtidae > Leptomastidea > Leptomastidea abnormis. The sequence goes on from JAPYZE010001011.1 coordinate 27,243, forward strand.
CGTGCGCGAGTCGTAAGAGAGAGAGAGAGAGAGAGAGAGAGAGAAAGCAACCGTATAACAAGCAACACCCAGAGAAGATTTTCGCAGTGCATTCAAATGAAACAATTTACAATGCGAGACTCTGGAATAGAAAGAGAGAGAGAGAGAGAGAGAGAGAGAGAGAGAGAGAGAGAGAGAGAGAGAGTATTCGACTTGATCGAAGCATTACATATTAATGAACCAACAAGCTGTTCGTTTTCTTAAGCCTCGGCCGTCGCACTCCAGCCAGCCTCTATTCCTCCTTCTCCTCCTTCTTACGTTTCACGATTCTCCATCTCTCTCTCTGTCTTACGCTTCGCTTGATTGGATTGTTTATGCTCCTCAAGTTTGTAATTCCGTAAAGCTAACAGTTACTATTATCATTGAAATGCGATTTGCGTTTAGTTGTGATGATGTGCTCGTTAATTGTAATTATCTCATAAAATTTTGATTTTGATTTTTTTTTTATATTATTTGTATTTTAAGTATTCAGTAAAATTTATGAAAGGTATCTACAGCTTCTTAATGTGTTATATTTTTATTATTGTCAAATAATACCATTTATTCAAATTTTAATAATAGGTAATATAATAAATGTGTAGCGATGAATTTAGAATTTTATAAAATCTTTTACTATGCAGCTAATGTTAAAAGTAGTTGTGTTTAAAGTTATTAAAATAATATAATGTAATACTTGTAACTATTATATGAACGTGTATTACGTAAAGCTGAAAACAATGACTGCATGATACAGTTGGAATTTTCGTTATGACATTTTACTTGATTAATATATGTTAATAATAATTATTTCATTACATTGTTACATTAAAACTTAAAATTTTTCAATTTACTGGCACTTTTCAGGTTTCGTAATTTCAACTACTTAAATTAAAATTAACTCAGAATTAATTTGAAAATAAATAAAAGCAAAAATCGTATGGTCTGTAGGCATTCGCATTGACAATGAAATGTTTAGTATAACTTTAGTTGTCATTATTTCTTTTCCAAGGTAATATTTTATTACACAATTTTGAGTATTCGTCTTTTTGTAAGCTGATAAAAACTACGTAATTACTTGTGTCAACAGAGTCGAAAATGCTTATAAGTTTTATTTTTAGAAACATAAAACTCGTACAAATTCAGAGTATACGTACATGATTTACAATAAAAATTTGTTTCGTATTGGTGTTAGTACAAGTACATTTTTGTAGCATGTATTTATATACGTGTATTATTATATTAAAAAAAAATTTTATTTTCCTAGCATTTGAGTAATTATACATATTAATAATTATATATACATTTTATGAAATGATTTTCTCAAAAGCAGAGAATAGTTGTATAATTATTTAAATGCACAATGAGTTACATTAATTGCATTAAATTAAAGATAATTTATTTAAATGCATCACAGAAGCACATAGTTTTCTCCTCTCACGAGCATTTATCTATTGTATTTCAGCGACAAGAGAAGAGTATTTAAAAATATTACGATTATACGAGTTACAGCTATTTATATAATTAATGCTTAGATATATAGGGGAGACTAGGGCTTGATTAAAGTTTTTTTTCTTTCCTCTGTAATTTTTTTAATTTTTAATATTTTTGTTCCGGACGTTAAGGATTTTAAAGGTATTGATTTTAGCTACAAAATTTACTTTTTCCGAATTAGCTAAATGCAACGATTAAGTTTTAAACTTAGAATTTGTAAACAGGGGCATGATTAAAAAATTTCAAAAAACCCGGGGTATAATTAAAAAAGGCCCGGGGTATGATAAAAATTCCTAAATATCATTGCAATGTCAAATTTCAGGCATAAATATTGATAGTACTTTTCAACTACAACACATAACAAAAATTTTAAGCCCTAGCTGATTTAAAAAGCTTGTCACGAATTCACAAGCAAATATTTTTTAATTATGCCCTGGAAATTTTTTTAATCATACCCCGGGTTAAATATCTCTGGAAGGAATAAAGCAGGGAGGTTGTCGGGGGCGCAAAATACTCGTAATGAGTAGTACTTAAGGTTGGTCTATCATGCGGAACCTGAATGCGCACTGTTAAAATATAAGAGCTACTATTCGTAAAACAAACGCTTAAAAAATGAAGTGCGAAAATCGAAAAATGGCGCTAAAAATCGAGTTTATCGCGAAAATACGTCATATAATAAAAATAAATTCTTTTTAACAAGCACAACATGACTCCCAAGTTTTGTTGGATTCCAGAATTTCGTTCAAAAATAATCCTAAAATTTTAATTATGCCCCGTTTTAATCAAGCCCCGGCCTTCCTTATACGCAAAGGAACTCTGTGAAATCAGAGAAAATAAGTTATTATCTTGAGATAATTAACGTAGGGTAGGTCACAGAGAAATTCTCTTATATTCATACTTAATAAAACGATGATAAATAGAAGATATCTATTTTCTGTAATAAAAAAGGAAACATACTCAGAATTTATTTCTTGAACTATCCTACTCATAAATTCGACAAATAAGTTTAACACACATTACATTTTTACAGAGCATGCTATGTATTTTTTGCTACGTAAATATTAAAATTTCATATGGAATCAATTTTTCAACGCTTCTTAAAATTTTGTATAAACATTTTAATAATTTTTTTAGACTGCACAAGTTTTATGTAATTTACATGATTTTAATGTAGAAAGTACGCGTATTTTTTGTAATTTGAGAAAATTTATAAGCAAAATTAAAATACACATAAAATGGAAAATTAACATTTTTTGAGACTATTTTTTGTATATCTACACGAACTATGTAATTTACAATGTAAGTTATAATAGTTTTTGTATCCAAATCGAGTGTTGGTTTTGAGAGCGACACCGGGAATGCAAACACTGCTTTTCGTACAATCAAATGTAAAGAAACAAAAATAACATTTTATTCATTTACTTAAAAAAAAAAACAAAATTCTTAAGTGGGTGAAAAAAAAACTGTTAGGCCTTGATAAGATTTTTTAGCCCGCTAAACAAGATTTTCAATTTTTTTCATAATCGCTGGGCTTCAAATTTAATGAAATTTTTTGATATTTCAAAATAATTCAACGTTTTAAAATGAATCTAAGCATACGCTTTTTTGATAGATGATAAAGTGTATCATATAAAATTTGGAATGCCACTCCCATTAGTAATAACACAGCGAAATATTAAAAAGAAAATCGTACGATTTTCATACTACTAGCAATATTAAAATAGTAATTGTATTACAATACACTTTTTCATAACCCATAAAATTAATAGAAAAAAAAAATTAATTAATTCTATTTCAAAATTCATTACCTATATGATTTGACACAAATGTAATGGGTATATTTGAGGTACAATATTGTTTCTGTGTCTAGCTTTTCATGTAGTAAACAATTTGTAAATCTAATAATATAAAAAATATAAAAAAATACGTAAATCTCATTACATAAGTAACATACAAACTTATTACACTTTTCTTAATAAATTTTATATTGTGTTAAACATTTATAGTCTATCTAGTTATAAGATAGATTATTTAATTCGTAAGTTGTAGTATATAAGAAGCCAGACTTGCGCACAGATAATATTATTTATCTCATCAGGATTACTATGTATTTTAAGATTTTTAAAATTGTATTTTCTTCTGGTGAATAAATAAATTAATAAATAAATAAATTTTTTTACAGAAACTTTATGTTGCTTTTAAATAATATGAAAATGAAGTAATAGTGGGTGAAAAATAAGCATGAAAATAAAGTTTATTTTCTATCCAATTTCAAACATTGTTCTGGAAATACCAAGATTTTTCATAAAATTAAAAAAAAATTGCTTATCAGTACGTATTTTCCGGTAAACATCAACAGTACATGAATCCACAATTATCATATATAGAAAATGAAACATCATCACTTTTCCTTTCGACAAAACACTTTCTTCTTTATCTAACACAGCAAAAAAATACTTATAATTAAATAACCAAAAAAATTCAAGTAAAAAAAAAACATTACAGATCACTGTAAAAATCAACAAAATTATCTGCAATGAATACAAAGCAGAAAGTAAAGAAAGCTGACGTCGCACACATATATCCATGCAGAAATTGAGATAGAGTATTATTCACGGGGGACCGGCTCTTTCGTATATGTGCAAAACCATAAAAAATATGCCGTTACATAGTTTAAAAAAAAAAAACAACTTTGACGCATGCTCCTGATCCAAGATTTTTTTGGTTTTTTAGATCATATAATTAAAGGGAAAAATAGTGGTCACACTTTTTAATCGATGTAAAAAAACTTTCAAGCTAATCTAAGATTTTCTATTTAAACTTAATGTTAAAAATTTGCCTAAATATGATATTTTTTTTTACTTTTTTGGACATATCTTTTTATTAAAAAAAGATAGAAAAGTGATTCAAAATGGAAATTAAATTACTAGTAATTGAAAATATTGATTAAAACCAAAGTTACAGGGTGACAAAGTAGGAAAAAACACATAAATTAATAGCATTTTTTTCTAATTTATATCCTTGTAACTTTGGTTCTAATTCATTAATTTCTTTTTTAAATAGTTTTTTTAACTACTTTGGGGAAAAAAAATTCATGGTGAAAAAATGTAAAAAAGCAAAAGTTGCCAATTTTTTCTGGATTTTTATCATGTAATTTAAATTAAAAAACGAAAATTGTCTTAATATCTGATGCCTTACTCATAATCTTCTTCTTCTTCTTCAACACGGATATTCTCCCCGCATTCGCTAAGAATTGACCAATTCCCAAGCCTTACTCATACCTAATAAGCGGTGAAGCATATGCTGTTGCTGCTGGCGCTCTGCTCAGACTTACTCTACAAAAAGATGAAGCAGATGAAAGAAGATGAAAAAGCAGCAGAAGAAGTTACTGCAGTTTCGGTAACACTGTCAGCTTTAGCATGTTCCAAATTTTCTCCTCATGAGAACGTTATTTTTACGTATTTTGGTCTGCTGAATCCAAATTTCGAGGGTTCTCTGCCGAGGAAGTGATCAAAAATTGTATATTATGCACCAAGGGGCAAAAATGAGCTTTTATACCCGAGAATGAAGTTTACTGCACGAGCAAAGCGAGGGCAGTAGATCATTGGAGGGCATAACAGCTAGTTTTGCCCGAGGTGCATACGCTATTTTATTCCAGCCCGGTCATTGAAGGCCCGATTATTTATTGACCTAAAAGCAGGAAGTACAATGGCTCTTTATTCCCGAGGGACCTAAAGTCCTACGGACTTAACGTCACTACGAAATAAAGAGCCATTTTACTCCTTGTTTTGAGGTCAATAAAAGGGCCTTTATTGACCAGGCGGGAATATAAGTTATTAACAAATTGAATAAACAAATTAACAAAAAATAAACAATTTATGATTTTGGTTAAACAAAAATTTTTAACATTATTTAGCCTATTCTGAACAAAAAAGATCTCTTGTATTTTTTTTTCCTAAAACGCATACATTTTGCAGAAAAAAATTCGCAATGTTTTATGAAAATGCCAAAAATTGTGGCAGCGCCATATAAAACGGAATTTTGCAAATTTAACAAAGTGTTTTATGAAATTTTTATGCAAATTTTGAAATGTCTCTTTTTTTTTATTCTTTAAATCTTATTCGCGTGTTTTTTGCTGTGTTTTAAGTCTCATAGATTGAAAAGTGTGACCATTATTTTTTCCTTCCAATTATATGACCAAAAGAACCAAAAAAATCTTGGATCAGAATCGTGCTTTTCAAAGTTGATCTTTATTTTTTCTCGAACAATGTAACTGCTAATTATATGTGTTTCTGCTCATATATAAACAAGCATCAAGCCGCAGGCTTGTGATAGGCTACCTATATACTCTCGTATACTTATAGTGCGTTATCTCTCATTCGAAGCAACTCGACTTCTGAATTATTCAACTGGTCGTCATTCGAGGATCTGCAAAGCTATAAGATGAGAGATCGACGATAATACCAATAAACTCGCCCCCCCCCCTCCCTCTACGTTTACGTTCTCGCAGCATCCTAACTACATATGTATACAAACATGTGGGAGTAATGGATATAAGATTACGTGAGAGAGTAGTCCCGGAAAATCTAGACTAGACGTCTATCCAACACACATACAAGATAGTAGCTTATGTATACAGTAAAGCTGACCAGTCGCAACTCACACGCGTATATTCATGGAGTGTGTAAGTTGTCTGTGTCTGTGTCCAGTGCGTATACATCTACACACGTGCTTGACCATATATACATACATACATACATACATAAGAGTGCAAGAGTGGCATAAGCCGAGTGAGAGAGAGAAAGAGAACCCCTCTGGCGCTGACCGGCTATAAAGTCGAGGCCTGGCAAACTGTAGCCTCCATTCCAAGCGTTACCGTTCACCAGGATCACGCTCGTTCACTTATACACGGATAGACAATTTTTTTACCGTAGCTGCCGGTATAATAAACTTTTTTTTTCTTCTTCAGAGATCGAACGCGCATCGGTAAGTATATAATTCACTTCTAGCGCAGTATTCATTTTATTTATATTTTTTTTTCTTTCATTTCTTTTTTTTTTTACTTTTTTTTACCCTCGAGGATTTGGGGATATTTTGGGAAAAGAATTTAGTCTTTTTGGTGGATTTTTTAAAGGTACGGGTATATTGAGTTACCCGCTGATTTTTTTGGATGGAAAGGGGGGAGGGAAGGGGAAATGTGAAGTAGAGGGATTGAGAGGATGTGTCTGCGAAAATATTTATGTTAAGAAGACGAGGCTTTATCCGTGGATGGATAAAATTTCGGTTTTCAGCGGATTTACGCTTATATTTTTTTTTTTTGCAAGAATAGATATTTTTTTGCATTTTGTATTTTAAATGATATAATGATTTTTTTTTCTTATTGTTATTATTAGAAAATTGTACTATAAAATATTTGCATTGTAATTAATTTTTTTATTCATTCTATAAATATCAAAGCTAGAACAATAGTTCAATAACCTCGTTATAACGAGACATCCGATATTATTACTTTGTGCATTGATAATTTTAAAAACATGCAATTTTTGTTTTGTTTGTATTGTAATTTCAACTAATTACATCTTGTTAGCGTAATAATAATAAGCTAGCGACTGTTCTGTTATTTACATTTTCACTTTCTACTACACATGTTAATTTGCAAAATAACGCTTTTAATTTGAAATAAAAAAAGAAAAAATATTCTGACAAACAAAATTATCGTAATTGTACATACTATTTTTAAATAATAAAGATATTATTATTTTAAAATTAACGAAATTATCCTTGTCAATAAATTACAAGCATTAAAGTAAAAATTTTTCATAAACGAACAAAGAACATTACAATCTCATAACAATAAACTTAAAAAACTTTAAAAAGAATGTTAAATTAACAGGAAAATAAAATCACGCATAATAGGATACTTTGTCATTTCCATATAAAGAAAACACACCCCGTCGTGAAAAATTGTCACGTAATGTTTACCGGTGTCTCTCTCTCTCTCTCTCTCTCTAAGATATATTTTATATATTCCAGTGGAGCATATAAGAATCGAAACCGGTTTAAACGAATTACGTGAATCTTTTATGTGTTCATATCTATATACAATGGCTTGAGTGCATTTAGAGAAGCGGTAAAGCAAAGATTGTATTTAAAAGAGGAAAGAGAAAGAGAGAGAAAAATAATGCATCTTTTGTCGGACGATGCACGGATGCTATCGGCATTCGGATAAATCAAGCTGAAATCAATAAATTTTAATCGGATGATAATGTAAGGCTTGCATCGTTTCGTTCGTTCGTATATAGTCGATTATATCTCACAAGGAGACAGTCAGGTATGCGGGTCACGGATTTTGATGAAACTTGGTGTACTGGGTCCTTTTGCCATATAATGAAAGAATGCCAAGTCCTAAGG
>JAPYZE010001012.1:0-27217 GCA_030522805.1 Leptomastidea abnormis
ATATATATATAGAACACGAAAGAGCACTTGTCCAGTAGCCAACGATTATGCATCTTATATATACCTATATACTAAGTAGATTGTTGGCCTCCTTGCCGTTTAGCATCCTTCTAAACGATTAAAGCGTCCTTCATCATTTTAGCAACGTCATACTACTAAAGAGCTTTCATCTATATTATAAGCTACTAGCCTTATTAATTAGTAAAATCCACGATTAGCAAGTTTCCCAAAATTTTCATAAAGTTCATCTTTGTCAGCTTAGTTCATGGTAGTAATGAAAGCTCTAACTTATTCATATAATAACTAAGGATGAATAAGTAGCATAGCACTTTGGAATATGTCACGCGAATTATCGGACTACATTGTGCTTATAATTTACCTGGAAAAATAAAACTTCTCGCTTGAGTGAAAAATCATGAGAGCACGGTCAGTGTACTTTTAACGATTTCACTTTAACGTAATCGGTTTTAGCGATCTCTTGAAGAAAAAAAAAGCTACAATTTCAAGTCCGCATGGAGAGATTTCACTGGAAAAAAAAAAGTGAAATACCTAGTCTGAGAAATACTGGACGATTAAACGACGACGATATCGTGATTCTGAAAAATGTATGTATTATATGGTATAAGGTAGAAATAATAGATACATATAAATTGCATGGTGAGAAAGAAATTGTTTCAAGTTAAATGAATAGTGAGCTTTTAGAGCTTGCAAGGACTAATCCCCTCTTATATCTTTTTATCGGTGTATGTGTATTTTAAGTCGTGTAGTCGCGTTATTAAGCCTGTGATCTATTATATACCGTGACAGCTTGGTGTGCACTGGGTAACGCTTGGGAACTTTTAGTTAAAACGTTTATTGCTGTTATGCGCAAAAGAAAAAGAAACGTTTGCAAGATCGCTGATATTAAAATATTTTGTGCTTGGTCATAGCGATAATTTATGATGTTGATAAGAAGAAATATTAAATTTTTTTTAGAGACTATAGGGGTTTCCTGTTTTTTGCTTGTTAAATTAGTGATAAGGTGGTGGTTGCCCTTACTTTTTTTTTTTTTGCACAATGTGGTTATATTGAATTGTACATGAGTTGAAATATTGTGAAATATATTTGACGATTAAAAGGTGATTTTAAGTTGTGTGCTTTTTATTAAAATAATTGCTTTGCTAATTGGTTATAACTTTTACTTAATTTCTCGATAAATGACTTTGTTAATATATCTTTAAAATTGCGTAACGATCACTATTATGGTGTAATCGATTTCATGATAGACGAATGTTATGAAATAACGTTTATTCAAAATGAAATTTCTATGGTAATGATGCAATTGCTTAATTTATGAAGTTAAAAATGTAATTTTAAAATTTTTTTAAAATTTAATAATTAAACATGCATAGGTATTATAAACTTGAGTATTTAATTTAGCTAGGTAATTTCGTTGTTATACATGTTGCGTAACATTAAATAATTTTAAATGAGTTTTTGTTTATTAAATAACATGTTAAATTTTGCAAGCTATGATACATAAAATGGTGTTTATATCAAATTTCCAATTTTATCTATACAAATTGATTAACAATTGATTAATTTCGCATAAACGTGTGTTTAAATTTTGCATACATGAATATCATCCGTTAATTATAAATATATTATATAATTCCAGAAATATTAATCAATTTTTAAATTTAACAAACAAACAAAAAAATAATCTATTTTTAAAGTAATAAATTAATTTTAATGATTCGTTAATAAAATAATGAACCTATCACCTTTAATACATTCAATACACAAACACTAAACAAATACACAACACATATCCATCAATCATTAATGTAACATTAATAGCTCATACAAAATTAGAACCTAAATTATCCACTAATTTTCATTCACACATAAAATAACTTTCTTAAATAATAACAACAACAGTAATAATCACACACAATAAAAAAAATAATAACAATAATAACACTTAATAATCGACCTCGTCACATGCTCGCAAATGTCTAATTCGCCAATTAAAATCAAATAAAGTAATTTTCGGCCTTACATCGTGCACCGTCATGTCAGTATAAGCATATACATACATACATACGTGTATACACATCGTATAAGCCGTCATTAAAGCCGCAAACAAACAACATTCACTGCAAGCTCTTGAGGAGAGGGGTAAGGGGGTAGTAGTAGTAGTAGTAGTGGTAGCAGTAGTAAAGGGGGAGTAAATAAGTCTGTAGCTAGTGCGGATAATAATAATAATAATGCCTGCCCGAAATAAGTGACTTGCACAACAATTCTCTGTTTATATCGATGTATATAATTCGTATTGTATACACGTGATGCATTGTAGTAGTTGATAGAACTAACACGACAATATGAGTGAAATAGAAAAGCTTACTTTCATGCCAATAACAACTTCTCTCCCTCTTTCCTCCCTTCTCATACTTTACTCTTCCACGTGTGTTATACAGAAAATGTTTATCCCGCACTCATCATTATACTTACGTCAGAATGGCCAATGATCTGACTATGTATATGTACATATGTACGTGTATATAGTTATATATATACAATCAGAGCTTGCAAGCTCGCGCTCATGATGGATCAAGAGCCACAGCGCCACGCGCCCCCGTTCGGACAAGCCTCTTCTTATTCACCCCCTTATAATGTTACCCTCCTCACTATCTATCTATGTATCTCTCTCACTTTCTCATGACTATGCCTGATGGGGTATATAGCAAGTTGGTGCGCCCCGAGAACCGCGAGCGAACGGATACGACCTGTGGCTATATACCTTATATTATATACGCTTAAGCCGTTGACGTTTTTACCTGGAGCGTTGACGGTAACATAGATTTATAAACGTGTGTTAGTATAACGTATGTATGACTGCAGTGGTGACGTGTGCACTCAAACGTATGTGCATCATCGTTGTGTGTTTAGCAAGCACCTACTTACTACTGCCAGTTTCTATATACCCTCCTCCGTGTTGATATGCACTATGTACTGTAGAATAACCGCTTGGTTATATAGCCTACAGCATACCTACTGCTATACGTGACTTTAAAACTCTTCCACGATATACATACCTACTCCTCACTCTTTCTCTTGCTCTGACTACTTGCCTACTGACATTTTTTTTTCTTTTTCTTTCTTGGGTTGCTTATTGTCGATTTTTTTCCTCCACTACCCCCAAACGAGGCCAGCACTATTATCTTAGACCCCATTCATCTTCTTCTTGTATATCGGTAAACGATGACGATGATAGACAATGTGACGTCCCCCTTTTTCTTTTTTTTTTTTCTTTTACTTGGGACAACGACGTGCGCACGTGTGTTAAAAGGTTTACTTTGGACTGGTTGATTTTATTTAGTTTTAAAGCTTTATTTAATTAAATTCAAATTTTACATGTATAAGTATATTGATGTAGATTAAACTGTATTGATTTTGATGATAATTTTTTTTTTTTTTTTTGGGTTTAAAGTAGAGCTTTTGATAAGCTTGGTGGTTATTTGATTTAAAAAGTCGTTGATTTTATTTTATTGGATGATGATGAAATCGATGAAGCTTTTGGCACAGATTTTTTTTTCTCTTTTTTTTAATAACACATAATTGTTTGACTATTGATTGAGCTTATAAATACTAGCTTTTCAAACCATTTACAGTTTTTATTTGAAAATAAATATGCAAGTATTTTATTTGGTTTAAATTTCAAATAAAAATCAAGTGTTAAACAAAACGATAAAAATGATATCTTTTTGATAAATTACATAACGCAATTTATTGCATAACTACTATTATTATTCTTTTATACAAAGCTCTTTTATAATTCATGAATGAAGAAAAAGAAAAAATAAAGAAAAAGAAGTTTTATTCTATCACTTTGCAAAACTTTTTATCTACACTATATAACTTACGAATAAAACTTAATAATAATAATAATATCGTAATCGAAATCGTTTTATCTTAAATTTACCTAACTGAAAAATTAAACACAATTGTTTTTTATAGGTATAACTAAAGAGCTAAATATGATGATTTTATTTATTTACGGATAAAGACTGAAAATAGTTTATATATCAATGATTTAACCATCATACGTAAATAGGCACATGTATATATGAATCAATTTCTGTAAGCTCCTTCAAGGTAAAGAGTTGTTATATTACATAGATATATCTAAAGCAAACGTGTTATTTTGTTAGGTATGGTCACTATATTTATGTATGTGCTGTTGTATACGAAACTATGGTCTGTGTTTATTTTAATATTATAGGGAATACACATCGAGATACAATAACCACCTTGCAACTTCTTTCTTGTTATGTTTCGATTAAGCACTTCTAGTACAATCACACATATATATATATATATACAAATACAAACACATACACATTATATATGTATACGACAATAGAAATTTATATCTCTAGATAAATACAGTTTAGATGTACACTATAATTTTAATGAAACAATACCTTCTTTTCCTTCTTTTATTCGTCTTAAGTAATTGAGTTTATAAATGACATAAAGAATTTGTTTTAAGGAAATTAAAAGTTTTTTATGAAAAATAAAAAAAATTTTAACCCAAAATCAATTTTAAAATTCAACATCACACAGAAAAATAAGGTCAAAAATGAATACGAATCAATCATATCAATCAAAATATCAATGGTATACAAGTGTATCATTAATCAGATGAATTTCATCCACTTATTTCCAGTTTCATCCAACCAACTTACATCAATACGACCTAAATATTTTCTAAAAAAAAAAAAACTCTCTCTTATCCTAATAATTTCACGATTCTACATTTCGTAAAAATTCAAAATTCATTCGCAGTACAAAGCAAAATATGCCTATAAAAAAATTTTCCTACCGTACATAAGTACCTTAACCATCTACAATTCGAAAACAAACAAAACAAAAAAAAAAGAAAAAGAAAAAATAGTTCGTATACCATATATAACATTTTTATTCTTTTTTTTTTTACAAAGCAAATAAAATTACATTCACTGCAGCAATTTTTTCTATCGCGTGCACATACAGTATACCTGGATATAGTAGCAGTATTTCATGTATATCCCGACAATACTAGACAGTCTATAGTATCGTTAAAATCCACCAAAAAAAAAAAAAAAACAAGCGCATTCGAATGTACTGATGATATATAGCCGATACTTTTTAAAGCTCACGCGAAGAGAACAAAGTGACATGTAGCTAAAGTTTTTCGTTGAGCATCGGTCGTTTAAGTTTACCGATAAGTGTGTCTCTGGTATTTTTACGGATTTTTTTTTACTTTGCTACTCGAAAGTTAGATAAGTGCAGTTTTTTTTTTTACTTTTTTTATTTTTATTCACGCTTACAAGTAACAAGTATTTGAAGTACACCTGGTAAATGTGGTACTTGTGTGTATATACTATATATAGAATTAGAGTTGTTGAAATTTACTTTTCTATTTCTTTTTTTTTATATAGTGGATTTGTCACTTGAAAATGAATCAAGTTTGAACTTTGAGTAGTAATAGTAGTTGGTTATTAAAAAAAAGAAAAAGAAAGAGTCAACAAGTGTATACGTAAGTGAAAATGTCATTTTCAGGCATATGGTTTGAAAGCTCAAGCTTTTTTACCGTTATATAAAACTTTTTTATAAAGAATTTTTACGGGTCAATGCGTAAGTAAGACGATAGCTTTGTGGATGCTGCAATACAAAAAAAAGAAAAACTTGCTCTACAAATCTTTTCGTAATTAATACAAAAAAAAAAAAAAACTAAAATCCAATTTATTTTACTATATTTTGATTATTCCTTCTCAAAATTTAAAAGATCAAAAATAATTAAATACAATATATATCACACACAAAATTTCATTTTGAAATTCAAGTAATTTCAAAATATCTAACAATTAAATTTTAAACATCCCTTATCACAGACATTTTACACGATACTTATACTTTATTATATCACATAAAACGACAAAGAGAATTTACGTTTGACACAACGATAAGTAAGTCCAACCAGATACTCTACTACCTTTTCCCTGTACTTTATATGTACATAAGAGAGAGAGAGAGAGAGAGAGAGAGAGAGAGAGAGAGAGAGAAGAAGAAGAAAGTAAAGCATATACCAAACTATGTACTACATCCTTCACTTCTATATAAACTCCTGTACCTACATATTTTCGAGTGCAATGTAGATTTGCTGTCAAGTAAAATCGAGCGAGATGAAAGATCGCACGTTTCCTTTCCCTAAGGGGAGAAGCTATATATATGTACAAGAGAGAAAGAGAAATCTAGCCCGGGCATATCCGCCTACGCTGCTTTCGTCTACCTTATCCCTCACTCCCCCCCCCCCTTCCCCACTTCACTTACCCTCCAGCTTTCTCTCTTTTACACGTGCAGCTTGCTTTATATTATACGCTATTTCATCTTCTACTATTACTACTACTGTGGCCGCATTTTTGGCCCTGCGTCACTCTCGGTTCCACTTTTAACACACATACACACAGCTACTTTCTGCAAGCTCTCTTGTGTATAACCACTCTTTCCCTTCTTTCTCTTTTTTTTTTTAACTCTGTGATATAGCTATTACTGTGTTCTCGAGTTTTTTTTTCTGAATGTATAACGTATATATGTATATTCTCACACTGTAAGGTGCTTGTGTAGCTTTGACGCGTCGTGCCTTTTTACGTATGCCTTTTTAAGTTCATGCTATTTTTACTGCTGCTGCTGCTGCTGCTTTCTCTATTAGGGTAGAAGCCTTATTTTTTTTTTATTTTTTTTTTTTTTTTTTTTGGCGTCACAACTTTTTGTGAAACCAAAATAGCTTTCTTGACAAATCTGATAACAGTAATTGTGTCTTTTCTTTTTTTAAAAATGCATCTTTTATGCAAACTGATGAATGTCACTTTGGTGAATTACATAATTAAATAACTGTTGCGTCCCTTTTTTCTTTCTTTATTTGAACTTTGAGATGATTGGGTGAAATTAAAATGGTGATAAAATTGTGAAATATTTATTAGATCTTTTACAAAATTTTGTGTTGAATTTAATTTATTTGATATATTGCATATTTTTTACATCTTTTATAATATGAATTATCTTAAGATATTTACTATGAAATTCGTATTGAAAAGAAAGGAAAAACTATTTAATCATACCTTATGTTTATTCAAAGAAAAGAGAAAATCTATCAGATACGCTTACGTATTTAATTTACGTAAGGCATGTGTCGTCATACAATCGATCGTTTATATAGATATTCCATATAAAAGCACGAATCTATATTGCAAATAATTAAATACGTTTATGTAATTAAATGCATCTGATGGATAGTATAATATACGTTTTGTATATGTATATTATATGTATTCATATACGTTACAGCATAAAAGCTCCCAACAGATATATTTCTCTTTTTCTCTCACTGTCGTATATATCCATTATATTTCTAAATACATATGCCAATGTAGTGTGCTAGGCAATATTTCATATGAGATCGATTATGTTGCATAAAGCTTGATTGCCTCGTTTTTTTTTCGTTGAGATATTTAGTTCTAAGAATATTTTATGAAAAAAAATATATATTTAGGTATATTTAATATTTGCGAAACGTATGATGTAATTATTACTTTTTAAATCTAAGGGATATTTTTAACGTTTCTATTTTTAAATACTAATGTCAAAAGTAATTCGAAGTAATTATCATTAGATGTATAGTTAAAACAATATTTGCAAATAGCTTGTTATAATAATTATACCTTAAAATCAAACTTTTTCGCAAGTACTTGTCAATTAAAAGTACCGAGTATAAAAATATAAACTTTTTAATTATTTCAGCCTATTACCTACGTTACTTACATACATTGATCGATATGTTTAAGAAAATGTCATTAATTTCTTTCATTTATTTGAATAGACCACAAAGATTATCTGTACGAATAATATTTCTGCATAACTTTCCAAAATAATTGGTACGTAAACTTAAATATCTAGATTCCAAATTTTTCTATAAATATCATACAAAAATCCTTTTTTATTTTATTTACAATTCCAAAACAAATTAAACTCCTATTACCAAGAAAAAAAATCGCCTCTTAAAGCAACATCGATCAAAACGAAAAAAAAAAAACTTCAACTCTTATAGCAAAAGTGAGAAATCAAAACTAGAGCAGCTCTGCATTTTTCAAGCGAAGCACCACCACGAACACCACCACCTTTACCACTACTACCACTACACACTACCACGATAAACTCATCTCAAGCTGTAAATCCATCCGGACATATAAAATGCCAACCCTCTCATATTTTCTCTCTTCTCTTTCTTTCTCTCTCACTTCTATCCTTCCTTTTACCACTCAAACACTCAAACACACACACACACACACACAGACACATTTTAAGCCTTCTCTATCTCTCACCAGTATACATACATACATACACCTACTCCATTGCATTAGCATTCGTCCGTTATCTTAACCGAGGCCGCGACGTGCCCTCCTTTCCCAAGCGCAAATATTTCCGGCTTCCACAAACTCCCTCGTTTCTTCACAATCCCCCCTACTTCCCTCTCTCTCTCTCTCTCTCTCTCTCTCTTTCTCTCTTTTTTTTTCTTTCGAACGAATTTACACGTTGCAAGTTTATAAGCTCAGTTTGTTGTCTATATATCCTCAAATACTTGGAGATCCTTCTACATAATTTACATACTTTATTTTAACTTATTTGATACCTATGTATAATTTAAGTCACGCTTTTGAACTCTAATCAAAATTAATTTGAATTGTTAGATATTGTAATAACAATAATATTTACGATAGAGAGAGAGTCTTTGTTTATAATTGAACTTGGGTAAAGAAAGATGTAGGAATGTATATATAGATATAGGGAGGGCATCATTGTACATATAATATAGCCTTGATAGTTGTGTCGTTGTTTACTATTTACATGCCACTGAGCTTGTCTATAGTATACTTATATATACAAGCATTGTTATACCTATATATAACTAACTTTAATTTCTCCCTCCTCACGTAAACTTAGAGCAATTAACTTTTCCTCTTGTCTATGCCTTCATTCTATCTCTCTCTCTCTCTCTCTCTATCACTTATTTTTTTTTCTTTCTATTTATCTCTCCCCTTATTCTTTTTATATGCTGTATATAAGTTGTATTTATAGTTTTATAATTTTTCTTCTTTAATTTAAAAATGATGAAGGGAAAAAAATTTTATAATTAAATATTTTTTTTTTATTCTTAATGTTTAAGTATCTAGTTAATCGAAAGTTTAAAATTATAAAAATAATAAAAATGAAAATGATTACGTTATTCGATTACAAAAAAAAATAACCGTTTAATGTCGATTAGATTACTAATAGGGTTTAATAAGATATCGATAAAATAAATATCAGGAAAAAAAGAAGAAAAAAAAAGAGGACTGTAAAAGGTTATTTTTTAATATATAAATGACACGTTGTAATAAGTCACGTTCTTTTCTCCTTCCCCCTAATAGTAATTCTTCACATATCACGTGTTGTTAATCGAGAAAAGCTATTTTTGCAAAGCTAATACATATACGTGGATGTAAATGAAAGCTTATGTTATATTTACACACATATAACTGAGCTATTTTAAGTTACATACATCAAGATATACATATTAAGGAACTTGTAAATTTCATAAAATTACATGGCTAAATGAAATCGCTGACGTGGATAATTTTAAAAAGACCCTGTATTATACCTTTTTTAGAGCTGGGCTATTATTACATATGTTTTAATATGCAGTCATGATAATCAGCCTATTAACAAGTTACACTAATGAATAAGCCAAGAATATTAAAAAAAAAAAAAAGTAGGGTAAAAAGACTTTTTAAAAATAAATACTGGGCCATATTATAGACGTGAAATAGGAAATTGGTCTTATATCAATTTAAACGTATATTCTCGTTTGTTCGGTATGAGAGCGCGAGCTTTCAAAAGAAAGAGATACATAAAGAAGAGCAAGCACACGAGTGCGCAGGTGAATATCTTGATTCAAAGAAACGTGTGTGTGTGTGTGTGTGTGATCGATCGGTATATGTGATATTATATACTTGTTGAGCTGACCACAAGAAAGACCACACACGCGAGCAGCTAATTATTATCGCGAGAAATACACAGTTAAAGGGTAGTAGAAAATCTACCGCGATGGAAATATTATTATACTTGTTTGCAACTATTTTTTAAAAGCTTGATCGAATATTTGAGAAAAATATTTGCTTATTATCAATATGTACGTTAATCCCAGACATGACACTAATTTGAAATTCCTATTTTTACTAATGATATTAATTTCTTTACATAACAAATCATTTTGGAAATCAGTAAAATCAAATCGCTAGAAATCGATATATTGTAACAATTAGTAAAATCATTTGAAATATCTAGTAATGTAAGTCTTGTGTAAATAGATTATTTCGATTAAAAAAATGTGATATATATAAAAAATTATCGGGAAGGAAAAAATGTAACTTATTACAATTTGTATTTTCGTTATTTATAAAAGCAACGAGAAAAAAAAAGATTATCATTTATAAAGCTTGGCAGGTGCTTTTAATATCATTTACTCGCAAATAAATGTAATTATTGCGATAGTGAGATAAAGGGTATACGACATGACATGAATCACAAGTGAGAGAAAGAGAAAGAGAGAGAGATGTAGTGTCGTAATTCAAACGCTAAAATAATCAAGAGCTTAGCAGTCTCGAGTCTGGTTTTACCTGTCGCTTTCAAAATGTATCCTACATACACATTTCCACGAGAGCCGAGTATATTGTACATTGAATGTGGCGTGGTGCAATTATATCCGTGATATCCGTCACTTCTCGGAAGTTAGCTGTGGCTTGTTTAGCTTTGTAATTGAACGATACTTGGACAATTTTGTATGGTTAAAGAGAGAGAGAGAGAGGGGTAGTAATTGTAGCTAAAATTTTAACATCGTCACTGACTGCTGCATTTGTTGTCTCTTATTTCTTTGTGGCTTCTCCGGTATACCGTTGATTTAATGTATAATTAGAAACGATTGCTTTAAATTTCACGAGCTTTTTTTCTTTTACAGCTTAATTAAAAATTAAATTATAAATGTTTATTTTTTTTTTTTATTTTTTATTTCTTTTTACGTCAGGTGTAATTTTAAGTGGATTTTTTATATCTTGACCGTTTTTATGGTTTTTATTATATTTTTTTTTTTTATTAAATTTTCTTTTTTATTTATCTTTAAATAACTTTTACGTATACTGTGTATTTCTTTGATACCTTTGTAGGGTTTATTTTTTTTTTATGCAAACTCATATCTAATTCATATAAAAATAAAAATATCCTTCAGTTTTCTGAATAAAAACAGACTCCTACTCACACAGCATGTCACGATTTTAGATATTGAATTTATAGCCTTCTGAAATTACCCTCGGGATATATATATTTTTTCTTTTCTTTTTTATAAAAGATATTTGCTTGACCTTAAAAAAGAAAATTACATTTTAGATACATTACGTTTTCTAACTTTTCAATTTTAAAACATAATATTTTTAATACCTTTTGGTTACACTGCTATAAATTATATAGTTTTCTGTAAAATTTATTATTTTATCTTTTTTTTAAAATTACTTTATAACGAATTTATATTACTTTGCGTTAATGATATTGTTTGCTCAAATTTTGTGATTTTGATAGCTATGTAAGATATAAGCATAAACATAATTAAATTTATGAGTAAGTATTTTCATATTTCATATAACTTAAGAAATTAATATTATATTTAATGTTTTGTTTTGTTTTTTATTTTATTTAATTTTTTTAATAAAAATATTTTCAACATTCTAATAAATATTTTGTTATTTTTCCTTTGGATCTATTGGAAATTTTCTTATTCTTTTCATTTCAATTTTAGTATCAGTTTTCTTTTTTCCTTCTTAGTATTTCAATCAATATTTACATTAATTTTGCATTTCTTTTATTCACAAATTGCTTTTTTTTTTAATTTTATCCTAATAATAAACATGAAAAAAAGTAACATCTGTTAAAGCAAGTAATTTTCGTATATTTTTTTTATAAATATGTTTCTCTCTTATCTAAAAATAATTTTTATATTTTTTTATGAGTACTCATTAAAAAGTTTTTTTTTCGTCATATTTTTGATTAGAGCATCTGTGTTTTTCAGCTTTGCACTTACTTTTCTTTTATCCTTTTAATTGCACACAGTGTACAATTAAGTTGACCCACATTTATTTATTCATATGCATATTTTTTTTTATCTTAAATAAGATCCTTCAGCATTTAAACATTAGCTATCAAGTTAACAAATTTGCAAAAATAAAATTTCCTACTAATATCATATATAAAAAAAAAGCTTAATTACCAGAAGAAATCTTCTTTAATAGATTGAGAACATAACCCATTTGAGAAGCAATTAACCTGATATTACTTTTATCGTACCAATTAAATTATAAGAAAGAAAAAAACTTATATCGAATTTTCGCAGTAATTTATTATTGATTAATAGCAAATTTCTCAATTAAATATTATACACAACATTTAAAAATCCAACAACACTTAAAAAAAGCTTTATAAATAAAATACATCAATTAACAGACCTTCTTACTAAAAAAATCAATAATTAAAAAAAAAAAAAAAACAATAAACTATAAAACCCCGAAGTTTGCGTAATAAAAACAAACGATATATACATAAGCAAAGTATTCGCGTATTTCTCAGAAAAAAAGGGGCAATCAAAAGCGAAGCAGCAGCAGCGATCAAAGGAAAGAGCTTTCGCCCACTTTCCATCTCTCATTATCGAGTTCTCGATCGGCCCAACTGCAGTCAGTCTCTAAAGCTATAGTACAACCAGCTAATTGGCGCAAGCTTGAAACCTCCCCCCACTATTCCCTCCTTCCTCTTTTGGTGTCTAGATACACATATCGGCCTAATGGAGTCTGGATCGATCATCCAAGCTCCATTTCACCTCACTCATACTGTAGCCAAATGCTATACGTACATATACACACACACACAGACATACATTTCCTGTAGAAAGCAAGAACGAACGGAAGAAGCATATATATAGAGGAGTGGAAGAGAAGGTGGAGTAGTGATTTTCGAGCTTATGGATCCATAATATTCTTCGAATACGATAAAGTAGTAGTAATAGTTGTAGGTTCGCTTTCGCGTAGCGTGTGAATGTATATATAGGTATAGGTATACTTAAGCATGACAGTAGTCGCGGTAATGGTTGGCTATTGAGAGTAGCCTGCATCGATTTCGAAATGTGGAATATGAACACTGCTCGGTTGGCTTTTTCGACGTGTTTCTATAGTTATATATATGGTATAATAGTAAAGACTTACGTCATGGTAATATAGGAGAAATTGTGTAATTGTAAGGTCTATTGTATGTGTATTTGTGAGTAGTTGGAAGTTACACACATATAATATACTAAACTCGTGCACCCATTATTCGTTTCCATTACAACTGGGACATATCGCCGCAACTGTCGCTATCTATCTATCACCTCTGGCAAAAATAGTTTTGTGTTATTACTACTTTGGATTTTTTTTTCATATTACGACTGTGGTGTTACGAAGAAAAAATTAATATTTTCTTTTTTTTTTACATTAAATGATAAACGATTGCAAGTTTGATAATTTAAATGCATTTTTTTCTTCTTTTAGTAATACATAGTTTTGATTTTTGATACGTGTTAATTCAAAATGATACAAATTTAAAATTGTAAATTTTCTCTGCAAGCTCACTTACTACGAGCTTTTGAAAACAAGTAAATAATTATATTATTTCAAACTTATAAACTATTGCGTTTTACAACAAAGTAAAAATCAAACATCATTACAAAACTAATAAACTAAGAAGACAAAACTTACAAGTTGAGCAAGGGAATAAAGTACATATATATAGCTCTCAGCAGAGCAGTGTAGTCAGCAAGTAGAAAATTATCTTACTCTCATCACGTAACGGCTTTTGTAGCAGTAGTCTTCCAATATATTGTACATGCCTATATATATGTATACATGTCTCGGTACACTAACTACACACGCGTATAGAGAGTTCGAAATCCCTATGAACGGAAGCTTGAAAGTTAGAGCGAGCTTTAGATACATATATATGCCTCTCCATTCCCTTCGCAAGCTCGCTCGCTCGCTTGCGCAGCCTACGCCCCCTCGACTATGACGTCACGCGCGAAACGAAGCAGCAACTCGAGTGCCTCTCTCTCTCTCCAGGTACTTACAAACTTCTCTTTTCCTCTGTCTGTCGTATATTCTTTTTCTTTCTTTTTCTACCTTTTTTTTGTTTTTCTCAGCCTCTTTTTTTTCGCGACACCGACACGTACACGGGCAAAGTACCGCCGGGAAGTTGAAATAAAAGAAGAAGAAGAAAAAAAGAAAAAGAGAAAAAAAAGACAAATGCCGCCGGCAGTGGCTCAGGTCAATCGAGCTCCACCATGTGCCTGCCAGTGACCCTCTCTTTCTTCCTTTCTCTCTCTCTCTCTCTCTCTCTCTCTCTCTCTCTCTCTTTCTTTTTCTATCTATTTCTTTGCTTTTTTTTTAAGTCGCAAGCTCAGCTTAACTATGAAAGAATAGACGAAAATATAAAAAAAGCGCGAATAAACTTCTACTAAAAAATTTTTTCAGCCAAACGGAAGCTGCGTTTGGTATAAAGGTATCCCACACACTTATGTTCGATGAATTTTCTATTTTCCTTTGCCACCCCATACACATATACACACACACATACACTGACACTTGACCAATAAGCTCAAGTACACATATGTCGAAACCTTTTTTGGCTTTATCTCCGCATCTATTTTTAGAAAGAAAAAACATTATTCTCCTTAAATTAAGGTTTCGTCCAAAGTCGTATAACGACGTTGTCCTGTTCGCTTCTGTTTTTCCTTCCCATACTTCCTTGTCTTTTCTTTACCGAATTTTCATTCCAGCTGAGTATGAGAGAAAGAGAAATGGTTGGATGGATGGGTGGATAGGTAGAGGAGTTAGAAATATACCTTGCTGAGACTACATTAACGAAGGTTTTTTCCGCACCAATAGATATACATACACACATAGAAACGAGTTGAAGAGTTTGACCAACCGAAATTCTCTCTTCGTGGGTGTAAATAAGTCATGAAGTTTATCGATCAGCAAAATTAACATGCTGTCGGTGTGGAAAGAAAGAGATAGAGATATATATAGAGAGAGAGAGGGTAAGAGAGTGTTTGTTTGACTTAACAATTTTCGCGGGTACCGGATAAGAAAGTGGATAGAGGTTGGAAAAAGGAAGAGGTCAAAGAGAGAAGAGGGTGGGAATAGGTATGTCGACGAGGTATAAAGAAAGACTAAAATAAATGAACTGTCTATTTTTAGGAGGGGATTTTTATTACGTTAAGTGTGTAAAGTATATAGATGCGTGGGAAGGATGATCGTATATGGTCGGCTTCTTAAGGGTATGTCAGTCACGATTCGACCTCTTATAATCTTTGTCTCGCTGTATTTGATTTACATAAATTTACGATTTTTCATTTAACGAAATAAGCTTTTTTTTGGTGTTGTTCCTTGCGATTATTATTTTTTTTGTTTTTATATCTGGAAAATTTTCGTGATATTTGGAAAAATTTTAAAAAGAATAAGGTGATGAGTGATTTTGATTTGAGATGTATTGAATATTTCAGAACGTTCACACTTATAGCTGTAAGCAGAGAGGTAAATTTTTATTTGACCGCAATTGGCAAATAATACGATATTGGTATGTGTGTGTATGTGCCTACAAATAGAATATTCCAAAAATAAATCAAGTAGTAGAATGAAAGGTTAACGTCTGAAAAATACGAGGTCAATTCAAACTAAACTTTGACCCTTCATTATTTATAGATTTTATAATTAAATATTAATTTCTTTTTTTCTGATAATCGTTAATCTAATAAAATCTTAAAAACCTTTAAGGTGTATTATAATGTAATTACAAGATTTTATTAAATATAACATTGCGAAATTAAATATTGAAATATGACAAAATAGAGGGTGTAACATTATTCTAATTTTAGTCATGATGTAAAAGTTAAATATTTTTTTTTTTGTCAATTTGTTCTTTGTATTTTGTGGACCTAAAAAAAATATTTACGTCACTAAGCCAAAAAGGGTACTTATATATACAAAAGCAAAAACATTTTCATCTTCGATCTAAAATAAGTAGAGCTCAAGTATTTTTATCGTATATATTATTTGTGGGCGATGGGATGACAGTATAAAGACATTTTCGCACATCTGTTCTCATCTCCAAATAAAATCCTTTTATATCAAAGTTAATTTAATAAAATTTGACTGTAACTTTTGAAGTCTTTATACAAAATTTAGTCACGTAGCAGATTTTTTGATAGTTTATCGTAACAAAATATGTTATTCTGCAATGTTAATATTACATTGTCAATAAAAAAAAATAATTTTCTTTTCAATATAGTAATAAATAATAAACGTGAAAACAGAGGTTTTACGATTATTACATAAATCTACGTAATATTTCAAACAATTTTCTTTATAAGTTTAAAATCAAAGCATTCAATTATTATCATTATTTCAAAATAATGTTAAATACGTACATTTGACTAATATTTTTGCCACAATATATTAACATAAAAAAAGCTAAAAAAAAACTAGTATACAAAGTAACCATCTTATTTATAATAAATAATTATTAATTTGCCAAACGATAAGAAAAAAACAACAAATATTTAAAAAAAAACAAAATTTTCCATCGCAAAGATACAAAGAGCTTTTCACCACAACAGAAAAAAAAAATTTCCTCTGATATTTCTATCATGATAAATTCCATTCAAAGAAACGTCGTTTTTATAGCAAAGCAGGGTACAAGAAAAAGAAAAAATAAAGAAAGAAAGTAAAGAAAGATATTCTTTTGTAAATTTTTCCATAGTGAAGGCCACTGGTTCTCTGTATAAATTCTACATGCATACAAGCGATATATATATACACAGATTCTCTCAGCAGTATAGTTTCAAGCAAAGATAGATCATCATTTCCGTCTCTCTTTTTCATACACATATACACATCGACATAACCGATTCAGACTTTCCCTCTTCCCTTTATAACATCCACATGCAAACTACAGTCCCAAGCTTACAAGTAATCTACATATACGACGTAAAGCAAGAAGCATAAGCACCACCAAATGCAGCTGTGACTTGGAAATCGAATATTATACTAACTCGGTATACCATATACCTACATACTACGTGCGCTTTCTCTGATAACTTGCACGTTTGTGATCTCACGTTTAGAATATCTCGACGAGTCGTATATTCATTTTATGCTGAACGTAGGGCTATTCTCCTTTATCCATATGTGTTTGAGCTTTCGTGAGTTTCCAGCTTCCCTTGCATCTTATCTTTACTATATGTGTATTCCGTTTAAGATTTGGATTTCAGTTAAGCGAACATAAAATGTCATTGCTGTTTCGTATGCTTGAGAAATGTATAAGGGAAATTGCAAAAATAGTGTATGATGGCTAAATCTTTTGCGAAATGGCGTTAGGTACTCGGATGTTATCTTTCTTTTAACATTTTTTCTTTTAATTTGAATAAAATGATTATAGAATGAAAAAGAAATCGCAAGTTAATTCTTTAATATATTTTATAACTATACATTTATTTTAAATTATTATTTATACTTTGATACGTGTACAATTAGAAAAACTTGAATATAAACAAGTCTTGTGAATAAATAGAGATAAGTGAGAGCTTGTGATTATTTAGTTGGTAGAACGTCGGCTTCGCAATCCACATGTCGAGGGTTCGATTCCCGGCATCTAACGACTAATTTATAGCACAAATCTACTCAAGCTGATATCACTTCTCATCAGTAAAGTGTCAAACAAGCTTTTAATTTAAAAGAAAATAAATGTCTTTTAAGTATTTAATTGTCATGGATATGATTATTATTTTTTTAATTTTAAATAACGAAAGTTTATCTGTTTTTAAAAGAATTTTTTTGTACTTCTGTAAATGTAAATAATGTTTCTTTGTTTAGCTTTCGTATTACTTACTCGCATTTTTATGTCAGTGAAACTTTGCCGAGCTTTTCTGTTTTGAAACTTTATCTTACGTTACTTCTACTTCACTATTTTGTGATATATACTGTATACTTTCTTTCTCTTTATTTTTCTTGAAATCTTTCTATTTTTATCTTTATGTATTGAATTCATGACATAACGCATAGATTTTTTTTTTTTCAAAGATAACAGAATCAAAAAGAATTTTTATTTCTAATATTTCTTTTTAATATTACAAATAATTTTTTGTACGTAATTTCTGTAAAAAAGTTAACTTTAGTTTGAAATAATGTTTCAGAATATAAGTTCGATACGTTATTTCATATTTAAATTAATGAATATTATCATTAATAAATTTCATTTGATTCTAATAAAAATCGTTTTAATTATCAATATTAAACTAAATTTTATTATTTTAATGATTATTAAAGTTCATTAATTATATTATATAGCATTTGAGTATTTAAAAGCACTATAACTAATTTTACAATCGTTTTCTTTTCATCATTAACACTTCAAACTAATTTATTTATTATATTTCGATAAAATGATCAAACTTATATCACATTTGAAAAAAGCTTAGAGCTTTTATTTAGGTTGAATATTCTTTGAAAATTTATAAAATATTATTAAAGCTAAAAATAGAATAACTACTTTTTCGATCAAAGCTACAAAGAAGAATGATTGATAATTCACGAAAAAGAAATATTCCATTAAATAATATTTCATTTATTTTCTTTTTCATCTTCTGTTCGCTGTTATTTTTTGAAAGATTATATTATTTTTTTAAAAATTGTAAAACATATATTTGCTAATTTTTTTGAGTAGCATCTATTATTTATTGGACTAATTAAGTACATTAACAGCTATAAACAAAGAAAAAAGAGTTACCATATTTTTTATTTAAATTAAATTTAGTATTTTAAAACGATAATTTTTTAACTACTATTAAATTCCTTCTACAAAATCTCCTATTCTTTTTTCTGCAACTTGACCGTAAAAAGGCAAATTATAAAGGTATGCTCTTGAAGGTTAAGCAAGCTTTTGATTTAGTTGATTACGGAGAAGAACAATTAGTACAAGATTGAAATCTGATTTAAACGTATTAGAATGTGAATGGCACTCGTGGTTAGGTAAAGTGGTAATTTAATACAACTGTTATAGGCTACATAAATTTAAAAGCGTCAAGTTAGATGTTTAGTACATCTGATAAGGAACGTGTCGATAATTAATCTTTATGATAAAATCAGAGATTATATTTTTTGTTTTTTATTGTACTTCTAGTATCAATAATAATGACACTTAATAGTGAAAATAAAAATTTATATTTATTTTTTAATAAAACAACAATTTAATTATTGTTTAAAAGCATATTATTAATTTTGTATACATGTATTATACGTTAAAGTAAATATTAGTTTTAATTTTAAAAGATAAATAGGTTAGAATATATTTATGTAACAATTGCAATAATACATTGTAATTAAAAAAGATCAAAGGATCATAAAAAAATTAATTAGTGATATAATTAACAAATTATAGCAAAATTAAAATTAAGCAATCAATAAAATTCAATAATTTAATATTTCAAAAATATCAAACTAAAACCACATTTAAAAAAAACACCCCCGATATTAAATTGTAATGTTGCATCGGTTTTACGATATTGCCAGCTTTACCAAGCTTAGTTTCAACCTACACCAGAGCTTGTAAATCACAAGCTCCCACCTATTAAAGGTGGAAAAAGATTAAGCGAGAAGCAAGAGAAGCGTCTACGCTACTACGCTGCCACCACATTTGGTATATATGTGCTTTACTATACGTACGTGCCAATGTAATTAAAAGCACACCTACACATACATACGTACATACACACATCTAACTATAGGCTTTAGAGAAAGTGGATGGAGGAAAAGAGCAGAAGGGCCAAGTTGACTAGTTGTAGCAAGAGCCGGAAAGCCGCGGTAGTAGCTGCAACCTCCGGCAGCAGCCGGGCAAGTCGACGACGAGCTTGAGCTTGCGGACCTCCAGAGCATAGTTATATGTATGTATGTATATATACGTGACGCCTACGCCTGAGCTATATAGCCTCACGAGTTGAGAGAGCGAGAGAGAGAGCGAGAGGGGGAGGCGGGTCGATGAGTGGGCTACATGCCGTGTACCACCTACTACTCTTACCTTACCTTCTCTATCGCTCTCTCTCTCTCTCTCTCTCTTACTCTTGTATGCTCGCTTACTCCTTCGTGCTCTCCCGCTGAAAACTTTATGTCTTTGACGCTGCCAACGGCCCTTTCACATGCAAGCTTTCGCAAGCTCATATATGTTCTTAAAACGAGCATATACCTTTTTCTTTTTTTTCACATGTGCTGGTAAAAAAAAAATTAATTTTTTGTCTGGATCTTTAGGTAAATTGTTTTGCCCAATTGAAATTTACATATTTCAAAATTTACAAATTGAATTCAGTCAGTTGGATGATGTATTTTGAATTTTTTAGAATTATAATTATTTTGATGAAGCTTGCGTTTAAAAAAAAAGTAACTCTGCTACTCTTTATAATATAAACGTTTCAATGTGTTATTTTTGGAGTTTGCGTCATACAATAGTTAAATATAATTTAAAAGTTTAAAATATATATTTTTTTTCTAAGTGATAATTATGTAAAATTAAGTGATAATTTATACTGAGATGAAAAACTGACGTTTAATACGTTTGTATTCTTAATTATTTAAATTACTTTAAAAACTGAAATTATTTATCAACACTGAGTTGTTTTATTGAAATTATTAAAACTTTTTTATGATGATAGATTTTACTTCGAGTTTTCAGTTGTTGTATACGCAAATCACTTTTTATTAGTGATATTTTACTTAATTGCATTTAATTTATCATTTATATTAAGTGGCTATTTAAAAAACTTTTATGATTAATAAGAAAATATAATATTTCTGTTTATAAAATTTAATTAAAAAAACTTTTTCAACAAAAAAAAAAAAACTTGTTCTTTTTCTATTCGAACAATTGTATATTTATAACTCGTTCAATAATAAAGCTTTATTAAACCATTGATTATGAAAAAATTAATTACATCAAATTATTTTTTTTTATTTCTTAATCAAAACAAAACAAGATAGTATATGTCAACAATAATTGTTCACGTTGCGTACAAACCATATATACAGCTTGTACAAATATTCGGCGTAATCCGCTTAACCCTTCAGAGCTTGTGCTTGCAACATAGGTCTTCTTGCTCGAAAAAGCTCTCCCCACAGACTATGTCAACTTATTTGGCAACTCAATCGTATTCACACCTTAGATTATATCTTTCTATAAAACTATATTTATTCAAGCTATTACGATTATAACTATTATTACACTTTCTCTCTAGTTAAAAATTACTTCTACATACACTCAATTATTAATTAACGAAAAAACTTATAACAAGTTTGTATAATTAAAAATTAAAAATTAAAAAAAAAATGAATAAAATAACAGGTTTTGCTTGTAAAAGCCATCTAACTTAATTTTCAAATTCAACTTTAAATTTGATGAATAGAGATAATTAAAACCAGCGTTTCAAGTTTCTTTACCATGTCTCTCTCTCTCTCTCTCTTTCTCTTTTTCCCCTTAGGCAAACTTTGCAAAAGGAATATAGGGTCTTACGTAATAACTTGAATTTGAGTATTTAAACTCCTACGAGCTTCTTAAGCTTCAACGTGGGATTTGCTTAATTTTAACCCCATATATCCTGAGGTTAAATGAAAGATAGAGAGAAAGAGAAATACGTCAACCAAATACCACAGAGTATTTGATTTAGCGCTTGGGTTTTAACGTATGTACAAAGCGTATTAGAAATCCATTGAGATCATACTATTTGAAAAAGCTTTGTAATTTTAGATTATAAAACTCACATATTTATACTCATATATAGTCATTTGAAATCAAAGATTCTAAAATAAATTTTAACGATTCATTAACAGTAGACGTTCAAGCAACCAATGTAAAGTTACATTTTTCTCTTTTTCTTTTTTTTACAAAGCAAGTGTGTAATAGGCGTACAGTGTGATACATCGTGTTAAAAGTCAGTTTTATGGCTTCAAACAGGTGTCGGTGAAAAGCGTCTCTCTCTCTCTCTTTTACTCGTAATCTCTAGTGAAATAATTCACGTTAATACTCGTATATATAATGATTCATCTATGTAAACGAAATTTAATTAAGCTCTAATTTATACATACTGTGTAATCTTAAAATTACTATTTACCTAGACTCTTGTTTTCTTTCCTACCAATTGAGCTTGTAACAGTATAGGTATATAGATAAAGCAATGCAAGTTTGTTAGTCTTTTTTTTTTTATCTATATGCATTGCAAGCTTTACACACTATGTAAACTTATATGTTGTGCAGTTGTTGGATTCAATTATTATTATTTTTTTTTTTTCTAAAGTAGAGTATAGATAAAACGTGTTATTATAGATGTAGTTTATAAACTTTTAGTAATAGTAGTGTTATTATGTAAAAAAAAACTGACAACAATCTTGTTTGTATGAATAAATAAATCTTATATGCTGTTAGTTAGAGATTTAATTAAAATTTTAATTGCTCGATTTGCCATGAATTACGCATGTGTTTTAACGATATTTAAATACTACCTTTTGACAAGTTACACTTTTATACGTATATTTATATATTTTATTTTTTTTTTTCATTTTTATTTTTATTTTTAAACGGGTACTATTTAAAACTTTAGAAAATGCTCAGATGCAAGAGCTTAAGTTATATAATATTGATTTTACGAATGACCCGAAAAGTTTTTACGCTTAATTCATTTCCTCGCAGATGCGCGCGCGTCACACATACATACACTCTACCCGGTATACGCTCTCTCTCTCTCTCTCTCTCTTTCTCTATCTTGAATTACGTCAATTCGCTATTATAGTTAGGTCTTAAATTTCCATAAAGTTCTATGTAATTTCATTTTTAGCAGATGTAGGAGCAAAATATTATATATAAAAATATATCTTGATGTATAACAAAGAGTGTGTTTTAATAATTTTAATAAAGTTTTTTTTTGTGCAACAAAAGATATTATTTAAAAATGATATTCTACGATAGCTAAAATTCTCAGTAATTATTATTATTAATTTTTATTAATCAGAATTAAAATCAGATTTACAAAAACTGAGAACACGTGATTTATACAGAGAAGAATACAAAACCAACAAAAATAATAAAAAAAATGCATTCAGTGAAAAAGCTTAATAAAATCTAAAAAGCTCTTACTTTTTTATACTTTTGCTTTCTTCACTCTCACTTTAACATTAATTCAATGCAGGAAATGTAATAAATCAAAACGCATAAGAGTAGTAGACATTCATTCTATACACGATATATTTTTTTTTTCTTTGAATCTTCAGCTTTCAAAAAGGTGAAAATTTAATCTCTTACCACTTTACTCTCTCTCTCTCTCTCTCTCTCTCTCTATGTCTCTCTCTCTCTCTCTCACGAAGCAACTACTCTTATCTCATTTGTTGCCTCGAGCTAAAAAAAAGTGCATTCTCTCTTTTTTTTCGAGCTTTCTTCGAGAGCTTGCGGATATATATACACGAATAAAATATATAATATATTGTAGTATAAGTATATTCGAACGTTGAGTGGTTGAGAAAAAGACAGAGAAAGAGAGAGAGAGAGAGAAAGTCTCTGAGAGCAATGTACGTTCAAGACAGAGAAAGAAAGAGAGAGAGAGAGCAAAGACACGAAGTAGAGCTTTTCTAACGACACGCCCTTTACACCGCCACGACAATCTCACTACGAACATACATACTTTCTCTCTCTATTTCAATTCCTCTTGAGGCTAACCACGTAGCTTACATTTACGAACGCAAGCTTTTTTTTTAAGCGCATTCATCTGTACCTTTGTCCATTAGCGGTTGTACGCAAGCTCGCGTTAAAAAGACGAAAGAGAGAATGAGGTAGTACAAGCATAAAGTATGAGTGAAAATAAGTATAAGAGATAAAATGTATGTGGGTACAGATAGTCAAAGTGCGGAGGCGGATGTGAATGCGCTTGCGCGCCAAGTACCAGCAGGCGAGAGCTTGCGACTATATGTTGGAAAGGTATATAGATACATAAGGTGGGGGGGAGGGGTATGTGTACGAGGTATTTCTGCATCTACTCTCCCGGTAAGCGCTCTAGGCCGGACTTCGTACATACATGTGCTATATAGCAAGTCTCTCTATCTCTCTATCTCTCTCTCTCTCGACTATGTATATATTATCGACCTGGCCGGTCTCAGCGAAGCTATCAGCAAGAGAGAAGGAGAAGAGGGAGACTCGTGGGACGCACCTTCCTGACGCTATCTGCTCCCACTACTTTAGTGGTATAGTGATGGTGATGGTGATGGTATTGGTATATATGCCTATTCTATCACCTTTGCTAACGAATGCGGCCTGTGTTACGCGTTGGATAACGAAGCGATTTTTCTCTCACGCCTTCGGACTTTGTATCTGTGTGTGTGTGTATGTATCTCACAGGCTCTTTGATCAAGTCTATCTCTCTGTTCTATCCCTCTCTAAGGCTCTTTAATGGAAACGGTAGTCTCTGAGGCTTTGCTATATACCTAAAGTTACTATCTGGTTCATGTGGCCTCTATATGTATATGTGTGTATGTGGCTTTGATATATCAAAGCGATTGAGAGCGTTTGATTTATCTTGGTTTTTAAGCTAAAAAGTTTTTTATTTCATCTTAGGATTTGATCGTGTGGCTGAGGTTAATTTGATTTTTAATTTAAAGTTTGATGTTATTTTTTAAAGATTTTAAAGTTAATTTTTGTAGGTGTGTATTAATTTTTGAAAAGATAATTTTGTTTTCATGAGATTTAATTGGAAATGATGAATAGAATTTTTTTAAATTGTTCATTGTTGATTATGTGTATTATGTAAATATAAGTAATTGAACTTTATAAAAGAATTTGAAAAGGAATGCTTATTGGCTAAAGTTTTATGCTAATAAGAAATTCTTGGTATTTGAAACTTATTCAAACTTGAGATTTGAACAATGGTTAAACTATTTATATAAAGTATAATATTTATATTTTCAAGTTAATAAGTATTTTGAAAAAAAAAATAAATAAATTTGAAGATTAAATATACATTGTTCATTGAAACAACAATAATTAATTAACTTATTCTTTACAAAATAAAAATTTTTGATAATGTACTTTTTTTTACCATTTATGCTCGTAACCTAGATAAACTATATTAAGAAAAATTTTATAATATAAGAATAAAAAAAAAAAATAATAAATAATAATATAAAGATTATAATAAGGTTTTTGCATGACTGATCGCTTACGCGTGTACGCTAAAAGAATATATATATACAACGAAATGATAAAAATACGATTCTAAAAATAACCGAATAATATGATGTTGATTAAATCTTTACGTATTAAAATTCACGACTGGAACAGATTATACATAAAATCGACTTTTTTTTATCAGTAAATCACAAATTTTAATTCATAGATGTCATCTAATTAGTTTTCATCAGCTTATTTTTAGCTAAACATAAAAAAATAATATAAGGAAAAATAAGTTTAACAAAAATATTCCTTCACTGATTTTTTAATAAAAGATGTTCAGTATCCTATTAATATTTGGTATTATTAAAAATATTAAAATAAAAACTTGATTAAAAATATGTCAACAAAATAACTCGTTATTTTCTCTTGTATACTTTGATAATTAAAAAAAGTGATTGAATTTAAAAATTTTCTCTTACCCTATAAATTGTCACTTTCAGATAGTACTATAGACAGATTCCGTCTCTCTATATTACTAAAATCAAATTTTACGGTAAATTAAATAACATTGAAACTATTTTCATCGGGTAGGATTTACTCGACTGCATAATAGACGTTAGAAAATTAGGTCTCACGTGTCTCTCAACGTAGATATATATATATATATATATATATATATACCTATACATAGCAGCACTTCCGTAAATGCCGTAGGCGAAAACAGCCTTTCCGCTAGCCAAAGCTCTAATCCAGCTTGAATCTCAATTAGCTTGCTCAGCTTACTGAAAATACACACCTACTTTCGAAACTTGACGTTTTTCCAATTACTTTTTAGACGTGGTATTAAGCAAATATTATACATTGAAAAATGGAGAAAAAAAAGAATAGAATACTAATTCTAATTTATCAATATTAAAACGTTGATAATTATTTTCCTTCAAGAAAATTAAAAAAAATTATTACCTTTTCAATTTTATCCTATACAATATTAAATCGCTTACTCTGGCTAAACTTTCAATAAAGTACAACATACCAAAATGAAATTCACTCAGGTTCAACAAAGAAAAAGAAAAAAAGCACGTAAACGTGAGAGCATAACGCGAAATTAAGAAAGAAAGAGAAAGAGAAAGATATATATAAAAAAATTTTTTTTCAAGTGGTATATAGTTTTACACTTTAAGGCTCACGTAAGAGAGAGATTTCTGCAGAAAAAGTTTTTTAACAAGTTCTCCACACAAAAGTTTATTTATATTTTTAGCTGTGTTAAGTTTGTTTTAACTAGAAACAGCTTTTTTCTTTCTTTTTCACGAAACTTTCTGTATACCATAAAAAGCAATCTTATTGCTAATAACGTTTCTATCACTCACTTTAATTTTTTGCTGCCTTTGACAGATTTATTTTTACGCTTGTATGCATGTCAAATTGCTTAAATTACTTAAGTTTGTCTACTTTTATTTTGTGTATAGTTAGTTTGTTAAATATATTGTGAAATAAAATTTACTTATGTTATTTATTGGTCGAGTAGTTCATGCGTTAATTAAAATTTTATCATTTGCACATAGATAACGCATAATTATTAATTTAGTTGAGTAGATATAATAAATTATGAAGAAATATGTCTGAAAATAAAATTAATTACAGTATGCAAAAACAAATTTATTTTATAAAAATAAGCTTTAGATATAAGCTTAAGCCATGTAACAAATTATTGATGTGTAATGTAACGATAATATCGTGTTGTACGCCGAGATCGCACTCAGCAGATGAGTCTCGCTGCCAGGGCGTATCTGCGGGAGAGCGCTGCGCTAGTCTGCTGACTATGGCGTACAGCAAG
>JAPYZE010001013.1:0-27213 GCA_030522805.1 Leptomastidea abnormis
TCGTTCAAAGTGTTTTTCTTCCAGAAAAATTTTTTAAAAATTTTTTTTTCGCGCAAATTTTTTCTATCTGCTCCTATTCTTTTCACCCGTCGATATATAGGTATACATACTGAGTTTAATGGGGAGAGACTCTTATTACTCTCTTACTCGTCGTTTGCTTCGTTTTCGCTTTCTGTATGTGTGTGTGTTACGCTAATGAATTTATATCGTGGTGTGCCTTTATCGCTGGTTATTAGGTTCGGGTTTTTGTGTATACCTATATGATGCTTATGTATGTGTAATGGTTGAATGAATATAAGTGTGTGTAGTGATTTGATTGACTTGTTATGGATAATTTCAGTTGATTTTAAATATTGAAATTAATTAGGGGTAACGTGAAGCAAAAAAAAAAAGATAGAGTTGGTTTTAGATGAGAAAGTTTAGTTGGTTTGAGAAGATTAGATTAGGTTTGATTGTTTATGTTATGGTTTTATCGATTTATTTATGAATTTAATTATATCATTTTTTTGGTAATAATTGATGAAAATTAGGGATAAGTAAATATTTTATGTAATCGTCAAAAAGTATGCATTTTATATTTTATCGTTTTAATTGATTTTCATCTTAATTACTTAAATTAATTCACGAATCTACCGGTATATTTTAAATTATATAATATTTTTATATTTTTTAATTAAGTCATTTAATTATTGTACAAATACAAAAGCATAAAACTATATCTTACCATTTTTATAATAATAAACTAATCCTTAGAGAAATAAAAAATTGACCAATGTTCCAGAAAAAATTATTCTAAACACTTATCAATAAAAAAAGTACTAGATAATTGTCACACTTTTTGTCCTAAAATTTCACAATTTAAAAATTATAACATTATAATCGTCTGTCTTATCAAAATTATCAACACTTAAAGTCTCAACACCTTCATTTTAGTCCAAAACTCGCCCTTTACATTTCCGAAAATTCACGCAAAAACACACGTATGTATATATAGATAAGTTTTTCACTCTTCTTCGTGTCACGCTTACTTTTTACCCAACAAAATAACAATAGCCCGCACAGTGAGAAAGTAAGTGTAGTAAAGAACAGCAGGGACGCGCGCTCGTTGACACGCGCACTCCAAAAAAAAAAAAAAAAAACAAGGCCACTATTTCTTTCTTTTTTTTTCTTTACACACGTGACACAATATCCAGAATCCAGATAAATTTTTACATTATCACACCAAGTACTTATAACTTAAACTTTGAATCATCTACAGTCACAACTAAACTCCACGTATAGTCAAGTCCGCTAGAGTTCTAACACTGTTCTGCTGCCGGTAGCTTTTCCAAACATTCGCGTTCGTTCACTTTCTCACTGCTCCGTGCGCTTTTTTATCATTACGTTGTATATTTTTTCTCCTTTTTCAAAATATGCCCCTCTACTCTCTTTCTCTCACTCCCACACAACGACTATCTCATACCCAGAGAACAGTCAAGGGAGATCTGCGGTGGTGGTTGTGTGTCTGTCTCTGCCGTGCCTTTCTCCCAAAAGCCTTACTGGTTCGAATCTATCTAAGAGACTTGCTTGACTCCCCCACCGTATATAATACACGTTCACTCTCTTTTCAAGCGCAGCAAATGCGAGTATATACCTATATCTATATAGCAGCAACAGCAGTCGCGCGCGCGCTACGTTTGAGCAGACGCGTTGTATATAATGCAGCGCTTATACCGGTTGTGTATGGAGCGTTTGAACTTTCGTTTTTCGGCTTTATGTATGTATAAAATTGCTCTGCTATATATAGTTATATATATACCTGCAGTCGCGCTTATCTTTTCTGCTTAAATATAGGATACATATAGAGTCTGGCTTTCCCGCCACTTTCTACTTGCGCTTTTTCGTTGTCTCCTCCCCCCCCCCTTTTTACCCGTGCGATAGACTTCAAAGAAGAAAAAGATACACTACCATTTATGTATATTGTATTTCAGTTACACGCGCTTATACGTTTAAGAATTGATAATTATTGCACTTGTCAATCGTATATCACACACCGATACATTAACTATTTTATTTTATATTGAAATCACAAAAGAAAAAAAAATGAAATTAGATATTGTCTATAAATTGAATATTTAATATCTAATGCACTATTAAAATATTTGAAAGTTCGATATTATTATCATATCTATCTGTATAAACAAAATATATAATTTTTAAAATAAAAACACGAAAATTAAGTTAAGCGACAAGTGTATATACCTATATACTATATATTATGTGCGCACGGTATAACGTCAGGAGCGCAACAAGCCGTTTTATATTACTCGAAGTAGCTTACTGTTGCTGCTGCTACTGTATATAGTTTCACAAACCACAGAAGAGAGAAAGAGAGAGAAAGAGAGCTTTACTCTGCTGTATAACAACAACAGCCCGTATATGTACGTTTTACGAAGGGGCGCGCAAAACAAAAAGCTGTATAGATAGAGATTCGAGCGCCATACGACGAGAACGACGAATGAACGAACGAACGAACGATGCTGTTATAGGCGAAGCTTCTTCGTCGTGGTCGTTGTCGTTGTGCAAGCTTCTATATACTTGTTGGAAAGTGAGTGAGTGAGTGAGATAGAAAGTTGTGAGCTTGTGGGTGCTAAAGGGAAAAGAGAGAGAGAAAGAGAGACCACCACTACCTGCAAGCAGTAGTAGGTAGGCAGCGCCACTTTCCAACCCCTTCATATATATATATACACGTTTGGGGCTTGCTTGCTTGCTCACTCACTCACTCACTCACTCGCCATTTCCTTTACCACACCGACTCGACCATCCCTCCCTCTCTATCTAGCTTTAAAGCTCTCTCTTTCTCTTTTCCTTTTTTTTCTTCATCCCCACTTTTTTTTCCTTTTTTTTTAGTGCACCCTTTCTACGTTTTCTCTCCGGATGGCAGGTCTTTTTTTTTCTTTCTTTCTCTAAAATCGTTTTATCTTTTTCTCTCTCTCTCTCACTCCTACTCGTCTTTGAGGGGGAGAGGGATGAAAAAGGGGCGAGAGGTTGGTTTGCTTTCGCTCTGTCTCTTTCTCTCTTCCCCTTTTTGGATCTCCCTGCCTGCTATACATATATATGTATGGCTGTTTGACGGTGGAGGGTTGTTGGACCGACGACGGCGCAGCGTCCGCTTTTGCTTATATATACATGGCTATATAACAACGTAGTTCAATGCCACGTACGTAGGAGCAAAGTACTCTCCTACACACACTCTACTGTGTATGTTTATATATGTATATGTGGATGTGTGTATGTATGTATGCTTATGTTATTCGCGTTTATGTGGCTGTTAGAGATGCTGTATAAACGTTGTTACCAGTATCAACACTCTGGCGAGGATACCAGATTTTTCTTTATTTTTCGTTAGGGATGTATAATAAAGAAATTGTGTTTAGGATATAGCTATTTGGGTAATTTTTTAGAGAAAAAGCTTGTTTGTTTATGATGGTTACATGAATTGGCTATGATTAAATTTGAACGAAATATTTTTGCAAGCTCTAATTTTAAGCTTCAAACTCTAATGTTAAATTTGTTTATATCAACAAGAATCTTTTTCTTTCAATTATTTTTTTTGAATTTAGATAAACTGTATCTTTTTTTTTATAAAACATTTTATTATTCATTTAAATGTATTCTGAAAGCATACAAACACACAAAACAAACATTAAATCAGACAAAATTTTGTCAGCAATATTCCTTTGTTATCATTCCCATTTAAATTTTCACTACTACTTCCCAAGCCCTCCTTTCCACATAAAAGTGTAAAATATATAAAATGTGTCGGTGGTAGGCAATACAGATAGAGTCTCTCTCTCTCTTTCTCTCTCAGAGAGAGTTTGAAAAAGATAGAGGACGAGACTTTAATCGGAAGTTGCTTGCGAAGGGTAGATATCGTACTTTTGAATGTATCAACATACACACATACACATACTACCCTGCAAGCTCTTGTACCTATGTACACACATAGATAGAAAGGGCGAGTATGGGCAGTTCACGCAAGAGCGCGTGCAAGCTGGTGTTAGGTTGCTGCTCCACGCGGCCAGAGAAGCTTTCTCTCTTTCTCTCTGGCCCTGTTGCACGTAAATGTGCTTGACATACACGAGAATCGATAAAGCTCTCTTTCTCTCCCTT
The DNA here is from genome assembly GCA_030522805.1 of Leptomastidea abnormis. NCBI lineage: Eukaryota > Metazoa > Arthropoda > Insecta > Hymenoptera > Encyrtidae > Leptomastidea > Leptomastidea abnormis. The sequence continues at coordinate 4,153 of JAPYZE010001013.1, forward strand.
TACTCTATAAGCGAAAATTTCATTGGGAAGCTATAGCTTGAAAGTTCCTATATATGTATGTGTGTGTGTGTGTGTATACACACCCTGATGTGGCTTTACCCTCGCCCTTTATATATTTAGGTATACATTTTCCGCAATAAGACTATCCGTCTTGTGTATCTGTATTATCTCGCACTTGCCGAAGATTATCTTTCTTCTCTTTTTCTTTCAAGTGAGCTTTCAATGTTTTTCTATTTACTTTCCTTCTTCTTCTAATACTTCTTGTATATTGCCGTAATTATTGGGTATAGTCATCTTTTATTTGATACGGATCATTTATTTTTATTATATGGTGGTAGGATAAGTGTGTGAGTTTTATTTTTATTGATTATTGATTTTTGTTTGTAGGTGATTAATCATAAGTATTAGATTTATTGTATTTTAGTGAATAAAAAAAATTTCTTTTAAACTCGTAAATTAAATAATTGTTTTTTTATTTATTATATGTATTTTTTAAACAATATATTAGTTACAAAGTGGAAACACTTTTTTTTTTAATAAAACAACAAAAAAAATTCTATTAAGCTTCTTGTAAGTCTGCTCACTTTCCCTTTTTTTTCATTTTCTTTTCGCGTACCTTCTTGTTGGCTATTACGGTCACGCCAACATGTTATAGTATAAAGAAGTATGTATGTGCAAAATATAAGATACAATGGTAAATTCAACTTATTTATAAATTTTAAAAGAAGAAAAGAAAAAGAAAAACAAGTAAAATAAAGAAAATCAATCAAAAGTATCAAATAAGGAGCGATGGTCAAGCCAAGTGTCTAATTTAATTGACCTTCGACAATCCTTAATCCAATAAAATCTACTCGAATTACTTCTAGTACTACTTGAATTCCCCGATTGATGACCTATTTTTATGTTTTAATCGCTTATTTGAACATTTGTCCAAGCATGTGATAAAGTCCTTTGAAGATCACAACCTTTATTGGTAATCGATATTTCAATATAATTACTTTGCACGCAAGTTTTTATGAAACGTAAAAAAAAAATTTAATTTTTAATAATTGAATTCTTAATTTATCTTATTTAAAGTGAGTGTATAATGTGAAAAATGTCTAAACAGTTTTTTCTTGTAATTTACACAAATCGATATTATTGGTTTTTGCTCTAAAAATAAATTACTTTGTTTTCTAACTTTAATATTTTTATTATATTTATATTGTAAAAATGTAATTCTACTAAAATATATTATTTTATTAAAACAAAGAAACGTTACTCATCTAGACAATCAAATAAATAAACATTTCAAAACATTACATTGTTACAAAATGTGTTAAAAAAAAATTTAAACCGTAACACTTTAATTTCACACAATAAATTTTCCTATAAATTAACATTTAAAATTCTAAATTTTCACAAAAAAAAAATAATAATAATAATACAATCATAAAATTACAACCTCAAATCAATCAAAACAAAATCAAGTATTTAACGTATAATACAAAGCCTATCAGCTGTAACACAAAGTATACACTCGTTAAAAGCTTCAACGAAAGACAATATAATCCTGACAAAAGCCCGGCACCTATAGTACCTTCACCGTTTTTCACTTACACTTGCAGTAAAAAAAAAAAAGAAGAAAAAAAAAACAAAAGAAAGAACCAAGAATTTAAAAAAAAGGGGATAGTAGAAGAGAAAAGAAAACAATTAAAACGTACCTTAAAAAAAGAAAGTACAAAATCGTCCTGATAATATAAGCCTGCCGGCTATATAAAATCACACTAGCCGGTCGCCATGGATGATGATGTGTCCTTGGCTCCTTGTCTATCTATATACTACTTCTCACCAAAAATAATCAGCTAGCTATATACAACAACCCTTGTATTCCAATCAGCAGGTGCACATCCTACCCAAAGACGAATAGGAAGACGACATCGACGATAAAATCGACATCGTGAACAACGGAACGTAAGAATATAATATAACTCGCGATATAAGAAGAAGAAGAAGTTGTATTCACGCGATGTAAACACACGCGGACAGCAGTAGCAGTATGTAGCCGCACTAGTATACCTTTGTACCTTCTCTCTTTCTCTCTATACAATATTACTAGAGAAAGAGAGGCTCGCGAACATCACACGGCTATCGCGCCGGGTGATATAGACTTGTATATATACATATAGATATAGATATTAAAGGTGTACGCCGCGTGTGTGCCCTGTCTTTTGAGCGTGGGCATGCGCGCAGGTCCTGATGGAAGAAGGAAAAGCGCAGGAGTAGTAGCAGCTAGCACGAGGTTCTATATATACCATACATTACAACCATCATCCCCTCTTCGTTACTGGCCTATACCCTCTATACCATTATCATTCACGTTTATAGTATAACTATATATTTTTGGCTTATCGGGGGATGCTCGTGCAAAAATACCTTTAGGAGGGGAAGGTGAGGTTTGTATGTATAAGGGTTTGTTAGCGATTGAAGCGCGCTCGTCTTCAGTATTAAAGTTTTCTGATTTTTAGTAGATAATTTTTTTGTTTTTTCAGAGTTTTTTTTTTTATATGGAATTAATATTAAAAATAAAATAGAAAATAAAATATTTCGATTATTATAGGTATAAGAGTTTTAGCATTTAGGCTCTGCGTATATATATAGTAGATCCCCAAAAGCTTGCGCTAAATCTGTCAGGGGTGTGCTACTCTCGCAGGAGCGTCGACTTTTCCCCTCACAGACTCTCTCCTAAAACCAGGGGAGATCCATGGAACACCATAGATGGCGATGCCGAGGGTAAAGCCAGGATTTTATATGTATATATATCTATATGGGGGTAGGTATATAGGGAAAGGGAAATACGCCAACTACGCCCCCATCGGTTAGGATGGAGAGTTTCATGGGGAAAAGACGATCAATACAACGAGTGGGGGGAAATACGTTGCTTCTGTATAATATGTATGTGTATGTATGTGTGTATGTATGTATGGAAAATACAGATGCTCTGCTTCGCGCTTTTTTCCTTTATAGTATGTATATATGTAACTAATGGTGTGCCGGAGTAAGGGGAGAAAAAGAAAAAGAGAAAGATAGATTATACCTATATAGGGGGTGGTAGAATGGATAGGTATAGGGATAGAAAAGAAAGGAAAATGTTAAAAAGGGGAGGGATGATGGTCACCCTACTCTACGTATATATTATATACTTTCTACCTTCTGCCAGAGAATGTGCTTGCTTGCTGTGCCTACGGCCAATGACTCTTTCTTTCTCTCTCTCTCTTTCTTTTTTTCTCTCTTGGGATATGAGATTCGAAGTGCAATATCTACGATATCCTGATATCTACACAGCAGGAGACAGAGAGAGAGAAAGAGTCTGTGTGTGCGTTTTTTTTGTGCACAAGTGTGCCTGATGATTTTGTGCTTACGCAATGTCTTACTTGCATTTTTTTTGTATACCTTTCTTGGTTTAGATATTGTCAAGATTGTATTTGTTAGATATACAAGTATTTTTTTTAAAGATAGTTTATTTTATAAATTGATTAATAAAGGATTGGTTAATTTTTATAAAATTTTGTAGATAAAAATAATAATAAAAGGATAAATTAAAAAAAGATAAAAAAATATTTATTGATGTTTAAGGAAAAATAAATCTTGTAGTATGTGTACTTAAGTTATTTTAACCCCTCAGACAGATATATATCTGATAAATAGCTCACACTTACTCTTACAATATGTTTTTCCAACAAATACTCGGATGGTCTGCAAACATACGCATAGATTTGAAGATTCGTCGATGTATGTTTAATACTTGGGAAAACTTGAAAAAAAAAAGTTCAATGTAAAAGAGAGCAAGGCTAAAAAGACCATGTACAAGTTCAAAAATGCCCAGTTCCACTTGAACTCATCGTTTGCTTAAAATACCAAGACTTTAAGTGAATGTATAGACTTGATAGCATCATCGAAATTGGAAAAAACTTTATACATACTCAATTTAGTTTTTTGTGTATAGGTAAAGTTTGTCCATTGTATAGGTGGTACAAAAGAGGAAAATACAATACTAGAAATTGTATGGAGATTTAGGATATGGAGAAGTTGGTAGAGAGCATTTATGAATATTTGAGAAAAATAAAAGAAGAAAAATAAATGGAATATTTTTTTTTATTTATTGGAATTTAAAATAGAGGATGTAGAATTTGGATTTTTGATTATGGTGAATAAGATTAGGATGGCTCTTTAAAACTTTCTTTATTAATGAGTTTTCTTTAAAAGTATTTCATACATTTCTATAGAATTTTTAAAATAAAGAAAAAAATTATATTATTCTTATTTATTCTTTATCAATGAAATCTGATAAAAAAATATGTACAATAAATAATATTCATGCACAGAAAAGGGTTTGTATAAAGATTCATCCCTTAATTTAAAAACCCTCAACAAGAAACAAGAGTTCTCTCAAATACTTTTTTTTTTAACCTTTATCCCTTCGAAATATCGTTTCGACCCTTCATCTCTTTTCATTCCTTCTTCATTTTTTTTTTATTTCTACAATTTTTACTCCCACACGATTTTTTCCTACGACACACACACACACAAGTGTAATAGATGGTAAGGGTAAGACGATTTTTTACCCTTCGTCAAGACTATACATAAAAGTTCGTTTGAAGAGGTAAAGAGAGGAACAAGTATGAAGAAAGAGAGAAGAGAGAGAAACGAATCGCTAAATTCATTTCTTGATTTTCGTTCCCTCCTTCATTTGTAACCTTTAATTGAAATCCGTACAAATTTAACACTCTGATTAATTGTTTGATGAATGTACAGCAATTTAATTATATAAATCGAAGGGTTGTTTAAAATTTCTTCAAGTCTTCCAATTAAAGTGTTTTTTAAATAATTTAATAAACCAGTGTGAAATTTAATGATCGATCACTGGAAAAAAATAATGACAGTAGTTGCAGAAGACTTCAAGTAATAAAACACTAATTTAAAAAATATTCATTTTCATTAAATCTATAATATAATTATTTATATGCATTGGCCCATCTAAAGCTATTTGTACCATTACTTAAATCTTGAGAATTGTTGCAAACAGCGATTCCACAAGTTTCAGCTATAACCCAACTCTAACAAGCTTACACTATATCTTTAAACCTTCATTCTTACCTGTGACTGTTTTGTACACTTCTAAAAGTGCAATTCTAGTGCGGGGGCGAGGCTTGTTTATATTATCTCCTTGGATGTCGAAAGAAAGCGAATTTGCTTTGCGAGAGAGAGGAAAACAAATGTAGCTCAGCTCATAAGAAAAGGAGAGGGCGTGTGTTGTTTTACAAGAAAGAGAAAGAGAGAGATAATAGAGAAAAAGGTGTACGTCAAAAAGGGTCGTCTCGTTCGCACGCTCCCGCTGTGTGTATTTACGTACTTATGCAACGATCGTGATTTTCTGTGTATTACACCTGACCGTATTAGATTCGTGTATGTATCTGTGTGTGTGAGCTATAGTGATTCGGTCTTTTGTGTATGGAAGAAAAAAGGAGAAAGAGAGGGGAATTGGAAGCCTTTATTTACTATGCTGTATAAAGGAAGGTGAGCTGGGTTTATTGTGGTTGTTTTTAATCGATAAGGAAAGAAAGGAGTACTTACTCTTTTTCTTATGGGTTATTAAAAGAGAGGAATTTACGCTTGTGTGCTAGGTATGATAACATGTGGTTTCCCTTTTGGACTTTCACTCTTGGTGAATTAAGTAGCGTGGTTTAGTTTTTTTTTTTCACCTTTGTTTTTTTTTTTTGAGGGGATGGTAAACAAAGGTGAATTGATAAATGGAATAATTGATTTTTTAGATTAAGGTTTTTTAAAATGATTTGGTAGTGTTAATGAAATCTAAGTGGAAAATTAAGTAATCTTAACTTAATAGACGATAATTTTTATAAATTAGAAAAATGTCTGATACAGTGAAGAACGTTGTGTTCTATTCTGGTAAAGAAAGAATCTTAGAAAATTTATGACTTTACTTTATGTCAGAAAACTTATTCACATAAATTATTTTGACTTGGAGTTTAAGTTAGTTATTAGCTGAGAGTTAAAGTATAGTAGACAACTTTCTCGACCTCATATAAATATATGTGCATATTACAAATTAGTACCATGAAGAATAAAAATTTTAAGAAAGGCTATATTATGTTATGCTACTTGGTTTTGTACTTATTTCGATAAAAAAAATTTTTTTTATGATCAGCTGCACCTAAATTACCAAGAATTTCAGCAACATTAAAATTTTCTAAAAAAAAAGTTTAAAAGAGAAACAATAGGTAGCAACTATGAAAAATTAATACTTTGCTAGTGTTAAAAAACTGTTTACTCGAATTTCTCGTGAGTTCTATTTTATATTTTTAACAATATTCTAAAATTTAAAATAATTGAAAATTTTTCAATTAATCACACAGAATCCAATATAAAATTAATAAATTTCTATCAATACCATTATTCAAACTTATTGACTTACAAATATAATTTACATTATAAACAGCTATTGTAGCAGCTACCTCGATTACCAATACAACAGCGACAAGATACTATAGTATTAAAAATTGAATTCAATGTCTCTCTTGCAAATGTATATAGAATCGAATGCTTTCATCGAATACAAATTGCATGCTCTGGGGCATCAGAGTTGGATAGATATAGACATATTGAGAGAGAAAGACAAAAGCACCACACCCACACACACACATAACCGACCTTGAAGTGGAAAGAGATAGAACTATGTATAATATGATTTTGCAGTCATGGAGAGAAAAAGAGAGAGAATGCAAGAGCATAGAGAGCAAAGCACCGTCGTTGAGGCCAGGGACGATTCTATATAGTTTCCGCGATATGTATATATATACGTCGGCGGGTCATTGACTCTCAGCTTCGATCGGTTGCTATAGACTGATGGGCTGGATATATATGTATGATGCGTTAACCGATCGAGCGATAATATAGGTAGCAGTCGGCGTGTGACAAAAGGAGTCAAGATATCTGTACTTGTATACGTGTCAAAGTTTGCAAATGTGCGTGTAATTTTGATGGTGAAAATGTGATGGCTGATTAGAGATGGATAAAAGCTAGTTTTGTAATTTGGATTTTTTTTTCTTAATTATTTCAATGTGATAGGTATGGAAGAGGAATTAAACAAGTACACACACACAATGATTGTTTTTTTTTATTTTTTTTTATATCTTTTTTGTCCTTTCTTTTTTTTTTATCTTTTTAATTATGACGATTATTCCGGACGACTGTGTATTGCGATTTGTAAGGTACAAATAGTATAAAGGGTACAAAGAGTACAAACATTGCGTAGGAACTAGATTATGCGGACATAGAAAAAATGCGAATTTAAAGAAGAAAAAATAAATAATGCGATTGTGCTGGGATATATTTATGTATTACATTTTTGATATACTGAAATATATGAGTTTTTTGATAATTTATAAGATGCACGTAATATAAGAAATAATTAATTAGTTTCATAATTATGGTGAGCAATAAAAAGGCATATTAATTTATCTTATAAAGCCGTTTTGACACTCCTATTGAGTATATTTTGGCCACTAGATATTCGCGCAGTAGTTCAGCCAGCAGACACCAGAAATCGAACCCACGATCTATGGATTACAAAACTAGTATTTCACTGACTAAACCATTTTGGCTTTTCAAACTTTTAAGTAATTTTATACATATGAAAATATATAATTGAGGTAAATTATAATTTATTTCATATTTTAATTTAATGTAAAAAAAGTTTGAAATATATTAAAAAAAATATTTCTTAATTTATGCATCAGATTTTCAAAAACATTGCAATTATTTTTTTAAAGAATTATTTCCAATTGTATTTACCACGTACGCAGAAAGATTTAAATCTCAGCACAAACGCAATGGGTTTAATATGTCTGTAACGTTCCTTTGTTTTATTTTATGTAATTTTTTTTTTTTTTTTTTGAAGATTAGCATCTGTAAAACACATCGCGCAAGCGACGTTTACAATAAATATTATAATAGAACAACGCAATAATAAATATATATAGCTTTATGTATATATGTATACCGTGAGTGTATATAATATAATATAATTTTAATAAAATAGGAAGAAACATTGTCGACACGACTAGTCTAAAAACACTCAAGAATATTTTTTTTTTTTTGTTTCCATCGTATTTACAGAAATTGTCGTTCTTAAACTAGTCAACTATTATCTTACAACTAGCATTGCTCTATATCAGATTTTCCGAATTTAGCGATATCGACTTGATATAAAATCGATGTAGAAACGCATTGATTATTTATTATTGCGTCCCTTTATACGTATTTCATCAAATTTAATTTCTTTCACAATGAGGTAGTCCATTAAACATACTCGTTATTCAGAATACATTTTTTTTTCACATTTCTTAATTATCTGGTAACCTCAATACATTTGATCGTCAATTACATTTCGTAAACGTAATTTTTTAACTTAAATAATTAAAAAGTATATCACATATTGTATTGCTGTATTATCTAGAAAAAATCTTTACAACTATACAATTTCGTTCTGTAATTAAAACATCAAATAAAGTTTTTAATAATATTTCAGAATATAATCTAAAGCATAAAATCTATTATAGTTAATTAATTAATTAATTAATTAATATCGCTTTGTTTTTCGAGAAATGAGAAAAAACTATTCTGCTGTACGTATAAATACTTACATTACTATAAACTTTCTTTCATTAATTCATAATACTTGCATACTTTATTCACTTTCATTCATTTATGATTTTCTTTAATTTCATACGACCAATATAGTAGTTAAAGATGAAGAAATAGCCATACATTCAAATAATGTAATATTTACTCAATTTTGTCGAATGTTTTTAAATGGATCGCCAGCGATTTTCAATTTTCACTGATATGACTGGCCATTGTACTTATGCCTATTTTGAGCTCATTTTTTATGGTATATTATTGTGTTATTTTTATTGAGAAAAATTGTTTCGATCTTTCAAAATTGTAGTTTAAGAAATAAATCAATAATTATTTTGATACTCCGTTGAATTTGTTAAAATTTTATTTGGTCTTATAATAAAATGTAGAAGTTTTCATTCAAATCAATAAAATTCGTATTTGTTAACAAAATCAATTTATAAATTGATTTTGCCTTTGTTTAATTTTTGGTTATAATTAATTTAAAAATGTGCAAAAAATAAGGAGAAAACTAAAAAATGTTCTATTCTAAAAAAAACAGATTTTAGCTTTTTTTGTACTCTATGGAAGACGAATGGTCAGTTTGATTTAAAAAATTATTATCAAATTGTACTAATCGATTAACGACTCAAACTACTTTTTATTTCTTTTCATAAAATCTGTCAAAATTTTAAACTAATATTTTCTCGTCTAATGATTCTAAGTTGACTCTCGCTCTTTTTCATTTTAGAAAAGGTAGGTAATAACCAATATGATTTGTAAGAAAAATACAGTGGTAGAAAAAATTTTTTGTATAAAAAGGTATAAAACGTTAGATCGCATAAGTCTCTACAGTTATCGAAATGGTCCTCCTTTTTTGTTTTGTCATTTTTTTTTCTATCTATGCTAGAAATCTTATAAAAATCCAAAAATTTTAGTTGTATATTTTATCGACGAATAAAAAAAAATTGCAAGGTAAATATGCTATTAATTTTTAACACTAATGGACAAAAGCTCAAAAGCATGAATACAAGTTAATTACGACATATTATTCATTCATTGTCACATTCTTTTTTTTTTTTTTTGCTTTCTGCAAATACTAAATATCGCATTCTACTTTCGGTGACAAATACTTTATTTCGGAATATATGTATAAGCGTATATAATTATATGTAACGACGTGAGTTTTAAACCGATATTCGACAAAAAGGGATCGGAAAAACAAGCACACGACGTTTACTTTTTTTTTTGGATTTACAGAATATGATGTTTATTCGCATATCTAACCTACTTAAATTTTCAAGATACTCATTCCGAGAAACGCTTTTATTTTTTTTATTTTTAAATCGGTTCTCGATTTAACCATCTTGTATTCTTTCGATCACAGTTAGGATCTTTTGTCGATCCTCGAAGGATTTGGGACTCGATGATATCAATGGTAAAAATATTCAAGCGAGTACAATTCATTCGAGTACATTATATAATATCGATCGATTATACTTAAAATAATCACTAATTCACATTAGAATAACATAAAAAATAATTTGCGTTTAAAAAAATATACTACTGCTAATTATAATTTTTTTCTTCATGTAACATCGACAAAATTATATTAATCTTACAATTAAATTTATATACAGAATTGGATAACTTATATTTATGCAGAGCAAAATCATTTTACAATTTTTTCTTGGTTATCAGAAGAAAATAAGAAAACGATTAATCCATCAACTCGAATGAAAAGTTCTCGATTTTTTTTTCGGGAGAGGTCACATGTGGACTATCGCAATCACAGCATACGGTCAAATCGATACTCGCGAAATTCCAGTTGATTACCTTTTATTTTTGATCTTATTACTTCGAAACGTAAACTTCCTATTCTTCAACACTTTATCAATAAAAAAGGTTTGATTCTTGCTATGTATTAACTATTATAAATTATGATATATATTTTAACTTAACAACTTAAACAAAATAATTTTAATGATAAAATTAAAAATAATTTTCAAACTGTATAAACTATTTATACAATATAAAAAATAAATATTAGTAAACATAAAAAGAAAACAAAATTTTCGCAAGTATATTAAATTTCGTTTCGATAATTTTAAAGCTCATCCCGTAAGATAAGTATAGATCGTCTTGGTGGTACCCTTTGTGCGGCAATTTGTTGGAATTTCGCGAGTGTAAGCGATCAGATGAAGTACGTGGAATCGTTTTCGGCAATGCGGTCGAGTCTTGCTGGCAAATTATTTGGACGCTGCACCAAACAGCTTCTAGTTGCCAACTGACGTTTTCTCTTCCGCGCCTCGGATGACCCCTTGCGTCATATATAAGTTGGTTTAACTTTATATGCTTTTTTCCATATTTCACATAAACATACTGTACTATGAAACCTATAAAATAAATAAATTAATTAATTAATATACAAATAAATATACAATAAATATAAAAAAAAAAATTACCTGTAGAAAATAGCCAATGGCATAGAAACATGAGTTATAATAGTCCATGCCCAAAGTCCATAAAAATGTAGTTGTACAGGATGTGATTCAGCTCTCGATTTTTCCATAGTATTAACAGCCCACATGGCCAAATTAGTAACCAAAAGAAACGTTATAATTTCACGACCAGGTTTATGTCTTATTTGATCAGCGGTACCAACAGTACGCTTCGACGCATCCAGTATAAAAATCGTTTGAAAAGTCGTCTGAACAACACTTGCCAAAGCTGTTATCAATACTAAACTCGTATGTTTCTCTTGAGTGAAATGACTTCCTATTATTGTAAACATCGAATAGATGAACATTCCAGTTTGTGCTGCTACCAATAGGATATTGTCGAGTTCGAGATTCCGACTACCATCGTAACGTAATTTACGCATTTGACACATGCCTACTAATGTGGCTAATGTTGACATTCCGTAGAGAGCAAGTTCACAGATGTTGACTTCGGTTACGGCTAAGTGTACGAGTTCAGGTCGGGAGGTCAGTACGAAGAAGAGGATAAGTGAGATGATGGTGAGGACGAGGATGAGGATACCTAAGAAGAGACCTTTGTGAGCTTGGGCACAATCAACGCTGTAATGATGTGGTGATCTCCTATGAAATTATAAATAATCAATTTTATAATAAGTTTTATTTTTTAATAAACAATTTTTCTACGAACCTATAATGAGTATGACTATGTTGGCGAACAATTGGTGTAACCGGAGCTTTTTTGGGTACTGCTTTTGCTATGTTCTTCCACATGACATAAAGTATTGCTGCGCATATTAGACTGTATTCAATCGTACAAGGAAAAAGAAATGGACTTGCGTCCTGGACAAGTGAACCCATGATGTTTGTTCGTCTGCATTCGAACATGTGATGAGGACCTTTTAAACCACGTGCTACTCTTGTATTTTGAGTTCCGTGATCTGTTGTGTGATGACCGTGACCGTGTCCGTGACCACTTAGATGTAGATGACCTTTTGATCCTTTTTTTAATTGAATAAAAATGATAATTTTTGCTTTTATATATAATGTGTAAAAGAAGTAAATTAAATTGATGGATAGAATATATGTTGAAAATTTTACCTAAACGATGTGAAATTCTTAACGAATTATTTTCCGGATCATAAAACGTAAGTATTTCATGCTTGGTTTCCTGCACGAGAACACTTAACCAAACAGAGAGATTTGTTCCAATCATGTGCATCAGTCCAAATCGTGCAAGAACTCGATGACTGTATACTTTCATTTGCTACAAAAATAAAACGAAAATATTACAATATATTTCATAATATGTTTAACATTTTTTATTCAATAATAATTTTTTTTTATTTCCCTTCCCTTTTCCTAACAAATATTCAATTATTTTTAATTTACTTTATATCCTTAGTTTCCCCATATACACACATACATACGCGTTTATCATCCGTAAAAGCAGAGAAGGCAGAAAATGCGTTAACGAGAAAGTGAGAAGCACTATGTACGCCGCGTATAAGAGAAAGAGGAAAAGCGCGTTGAAGCGAGTGTAAAAGCGACTTCACGTGTGACTCTCTTTTTCCACCCTGCAGTACCACATACTATATACAACATCTCCCCTCTTTTCTGTTTCATTAAATCCATGTGGAAAAGACTTGCAGTATTTACAGTAGCTGTTGCTTTACTTTCATAACTTGTACTACGTGGTGCTGTAGAGCTTTTCCTCACGCTGGTCGTGCGCGTTTTGCTTGGACTAACTTTTGTCCAAGTACGGATTTACTACTATGTGTATGTATGTGCTTGGAGAGTATTTTTACCGGACGCGTATGTCAGTTTGTATATCTCACCGAGCTTGCACGAGCTTTTCGTAAAGTTTTCGGGTGTATTACGAATATTTGAATGGAGTTTTAAACCACATTTGATAACAAATTTCACAGAAACAAAAATAAAAAAAGAAATAATTTATTTACAAAATAATAAAAATTAATTATAAAAAAAAATAAATAAATACATCTTACCTTATCATTAAGAAAGATGAAGTACATTTGAATGAAAATAAATGCCATACGCGTAGCAGGTGTCAATGCAAGCATAATATTATGACATTTAGTATTACGTTCAAGTTCAAAATATTGTCCAAATTCCAATCCTGAATAAATCATTGAACCAATACCAAAAGCAACTGCACCCATACGTAAATAAAAACTACCATAATGTTGTGCTGGTCTTTCAACAATATGAGGACAACTACTTGAATGTGGTGCATCGCTATCGCCACCACCACCACTTGATGATTGTGATGAATCCAAGTCGCTTATTTCTTTTTGCACTTGTTTTTCTGTAAATAATAATAAAAAAAATGAAATTTCTATAAATAAATAATTGTAAATTAAAAAAAAAGAAAATGTATAAAAAAAAACTTACTCTGTTTTGAATTACCACTGCAACACATCGTACAGGCATACATGATGAATAGGAAGAACATACTGCCAATGTATAGGTAAAGATAGAAGGCCTCGTAGAATGAGGGCGGGATGTAAGTTGAAATAACTTCCGACATGGGAAAGGCGATGCCCATGACGACCAGTAACTTGCCGTATAGGGCACTGAGTGTTGTAGCAAACGCATCGCTGTTGGAGAGAACACACATAGACAGACGTTTACATGTATATATATACAGGTTTTTGTGACACGGAAATTAAGCTTTTAATGAAAAGTTAAGGAAAGGATGTATAGAGAGACTCTGAGATAATGAAAGCTTCTTGATTTTGATACACAGATGAATTTTTTTTTTTTTTTTTTTTGATATTTCGTTTGAGATACATTTTTTTTTAGTGTATTATTGTTCTGTTCTGCTGGTTTTATATTAATTTATTTGTGTCTACAAATAAAATAATTATATTAATATTATGGATACAATAAATCTAGATGATTTAATCGTATCAAAAGAGAGAGTTCAAGGCAAAAAAGAAGTCAAGATTATACAAATGACTTAATTTAACTGGAAAGTCCCCATACGATACATATAGCTTAAGTAAGCTGTCCAACCACTCATGATTACATATGATTGAACATAATTTTTACGTACGTTAAATCGTTGATCCAAGTTACGAGTTCACGTGATAATAATATAAAGTATAGCAAATTTTACCATATAAAGATCTAAGTCATGAGTTGTTGGATTTACAGATAATGTGTGAGGAGAGTCTGGATGACCGGTGGTTGTTCCTCTGTATATATCGGTGTCTGACTATCATCTGGTTATTTATAGAATATAAAATATGTACAAGTGCTATATTAGTGAGATATACTATATGTTCACTGATTGGATAATGATAGGGTCTATATATGATTGGTGTAAGCCTTTTTTCTTTTTATTTGAATTTTGTTTTATTTTGGCAGTTTGGTAACGTTGATATGCTATCATTGTAAAATAAGAAATGATTTTAAAAATTGTTCAATAAACTTTAGATTTATTGAATTATTAAATGTTTGTAATTTTTAATCGTGAATTAAAGATTTGCAAATTGAATTATTGATGAGCGACATTTTATTACTAGTATATACTTAAATGTAAATGTATATGGATAAAAATAATGCAAGAAATAAATTCAAATTAAGGATTATTGAATATGAAAATATTTATGTCAAGTAATTATTATAAGAATATAAAAACACGTGCTTGCCCATGCTTGTTAAAAATAAATTTAAATTTATAAATTCAATATAGACGATTAGATGTACATTAACAGTTTATCATCAAATATCAATGAATTAGTTCATGGCTAAACAATTATTATATCGTCCACTTATAAATTTACTTTTCCCCATTTCATCAAGAGCTAATCTATATATACCTAAATTATCAGTGTCTCACAGTCAATTATAAATATCCTCATTGTTCAATGTATATGATCATCAATGTCAATGACAAGCTAATTAATTAAAATTACAATTTTTATATTAACTTAAGAAATGAGAAAATCATTTTAATAAGATCTTGACTCTTACACATTCGGATATCAACCCCAAAATGTTCAATTATACCTTTTTACTCTCACTGAAACGTAAAATATTAAAAGTACCCAATGTATATAAACACAAAAATTGCTTCAATCACGAAGCGTAATTGTACCTATACTCCGCGCATATACATACACATGGTTGTGTGTTTCGATATATGTATAGTGATAGCACGAATCTCTTCTCTATACTATAGTATTTTACCCCTTCTCTACTTTTCTCTCTTCTATACATTTTTCCGACGCCGGTCTGCGATCATAAAGTACTCGTAATTGTGATGGATGAGCATATACCTATTATATATATCTACGGTGATCGACGGGCGATCACGTGGAAAATCCTGGTGTATAAAGAGATAACGCTTTTCTCTAATCTTTCAGATATATAGCATCTAAGTGGCAATTTTATTTAAAATTTCTACCTGAAGACTCTCTGCGATTAATTATGCATAACAATTTTTTTTATGTTTAACGATATTAAATTTTGAATTAAAAAAAATGAAAGTTTTTTATAAAAAAAATGTATCTCAAAATGTAATTTTCCTTCTTTTTCAGAAATTAATTTTTTCTTTTCAGTTTTATATTTAGCCAAGCAATTATTTAATAACAAAAAAAAAAAAATTAAACGTGTATTGACACTTACCAGCCCTGATGCTTCCAGTTTTTGTCAGTTGTGACCTCGAGGTCGAGGTAATTCGGGGTTGGATAACAAACGGCCGGTATTGGCTGGGTAGTACAGGGTAAAGCCAGCACATATTGTGGCTGACGATTATTTCTCGAGGGCGAGCTGCTGCTGTGTCGGGATAGTGTCTCTGGTGAAACTATCACAGCTGATGGCGATGCAGGTGATGGTAATGCTGCCGGCAATCCTGGCCAGCTATTTATTATACGTGATGTTGATGTATTACGAGAACAGATAAAGAAAAAAAAAAGAAAAGGTAATTTTAATTTTCGCAGATTTTTCTTTTTGTTCTTATTAATTTTTATTTCTTTTTTGTTTTATAGTGATTCGTATATTTTATGTATTGGGATTGACTATAGCCTGGAGGCTTGTCTGTAATATAGTTGCGATGCAGTAGTTGGTGTATTATATGAAAGTCGAAAAGTTTGATAGAAATTTGCGGTTAATGATAAAGTTTGAAGTAAAAGAGACTTGGTGATGATGAAGTTTTTTATTGGATAAAATTTTTGAGGATTTTTATTATGGATGTGAATAGGTTCAAGTGTAAGAATAAATAAGAAAGTTTTCTCTGGATATAAAAGTTCTTTTTAGGATTGAAATATCACTAGTGTATTCAATAAATTAAAACTTAAAGAATTTTATATTGTATGTTATTAAAAATATATTTCCCAACAAAAATAATAACCACACTTATCACCTACATACCTATATCAAATTAAAATGAAGGAAATGATATAAATTAATATCACGTGTAGTTATATCTCATCACATGTCATAATATACTCGAAATAACGAAGAAAGACAGACGGAAATGAAGATATTAAAGCGAGAGATGAAACAGAAAGCGAGAAAATAATTGTATCTCACAATGTAACTTATATGAAGGCAAAAAAAAAAATCACACGGCAAACATGAGAAGCTTCAGGTCAATCGACGCTTGGACCCGATACATTATAACGTTTTACACATCACGCAACTCTTCTAATTTAAGGTCAAATGCGATGTGTATTTAATGGATAGATATACGGGGCATGTCACATTGACACTGTCATCGTCACTATATGCTACTTTATCGTACTTGTTATAACGAGAGATGACCGACAAACGTTGTGTGTTGTATATATTTCTGACGTTTAGAAAAGATTTCCACTGCTCAATTTTTTATTTCTTTATTTTTAAAATTTTGTGCTTTTATTATAAAATTAATTTTCATTTTAATTCTGCCAAATGTAAAGCTAAATTAATTTTCGTTCTTAATTCCAGAAATTTAATTAAATCACAAATTCGTATACATTTCTATGGATTCTCAAGTAATGAATTTTCGAGTAAAAGTGTCGTTACGTAAATAAATCAAATAATATACAGGTATAGCAACGTAATTAAAATTCACTCATACCTACACATAAAAAAAAAAAACGAGAAGCAGCCGAGAAAAAGCCTCTAATTCACATTCGGTGGATTATATAATCACCAACCTTTTTTCACATATATATGTAATACACCACGTCCAGTATATATAGGTACAATCACGCACTTGTGAACAGTCAAGTACACCACCCACGACTCTCCTTTTTTTTCTCTCTCTTTCTTTCTCTTTCTCTTAACTCGAAAGCTTTCGCTCTTGACAACAGCCAGCTTCTGACAGGCAATTCCACAGTACGAATTTCCAAATAAATCACACGCATACTTATATACGAAAGGAAAGGTAGAAGAGAAAAACGAAAAAAAAAAATCTGCAGTGTCTGAAATGGATGTAAGACAGAAAGAAAAGAAAGCAGTGCCTCTACTCTACAGAAGAATGTAAGCCCTATACGAGATAAAAATAAAACGACGGGGATATATGGATTACTATGGCACGTGCATATTATGCGTATACGCGTGTCAAGGGTATACGTGACAATTATAGGTAATACTATCATTTGTTGCGCTTTATAGTAAGTAAAAGCTGTGATTGATATACATTTGTTATGATTAGGTATTAATTAACAGAGATTTGTTGGTAATAAATGAAAGGGATACTAGGGTTTACTGATAAATTTTTAAAAAGATAAACTTGGTTTATTTGTGCGAAAAAAAAATACGTAACAATAAATCGGGATTAAGTTTTTTTTTATTTTTATCAATTCAATATATTTCAATTTATTTTTTACTGAGAAAAAAAAGGAGAGAATAGGGTACAGAAAAAAAAAGATTCAGAGCTAGATCGACGAGACAAAGAGGCGCGAGAGTATATATATAGGAAACGAAAGCGAAGTAACAAGAAAGAAAGAAGGAAAGAAAAAGAAGAGCAAAGGACCAAACCAGTACGTACAGTTACAGTACGCGTTTTCAACGCAATTTTACCACCAACGAAGACGACGACGGGGGTGCAACATATATACACACATACAGTGGTTGACTCAGCGCCTCGTACATATATACGAATCGTCGTGCCTATTGTACGTCTGGTTGATGTATATAAAGAAAAAGAAGAAGAAGAAGGGTAGATATATGTACATATACACTATGGTCCTGCGTCCACACACCCCCATATACATATAACCACCTACGTCTCCTCAAAAGATAGAGAGAGAGAAAAAAGTAGAGCTCGCCTTAAGTCCTGGAGACCCTTCAAGTTTATATTCTCCCTACAGCACCCACCCCCCTATTCCTCTCCTTTTCTTTCTTTTCTCCCTTTCGCCTCTTATGTATCTCTCTTTCTCTCTGCATGCATCCTCTGCAGTCTTTGTGCAATATATAGAATCTGTAGGACTCTTTGTTGTCGTTGAAAACTATGTGAGATGGTATATTATATAGGTAGGTACTGTAGGCAATGAGAGGCAAAGTCTCTTTACTATAAATTGCAGTGTGCAAATTTTTTAGATGAATGATGAATTTTTAAAATTGACTTTTTGTGTGTATGAGTGGACTGTATTTTTTATTTTTTTTTTTTTTGAGTATAAGTAGTTGGGTGGATGTATTTATAAGAGCATCAATTACTTATTAATGAGTTATTATGAATTTTGGGTATTTAATAAATACATTTTTTATTTTGTTATTATCAAATTTCTTCCTGTGGTATTTCATTTCTTTGAAATAGCATTCACTTATATATTTCTTTGATATTTTAAAATTTCAAGTGAAACGAAGCCTATACGTTTTCTATAGAACGAGAGAAGCCACACATAAACTCTTGTACGCACATAACTTCTGTACACGCCAATATTACTCTCTTCAAGACTGTAAGGTGTATACATTCAAACGTTTCCCTAACCCATGTGCGTATATATATATATATCTCGCAGTGAGACGTGAAATGCCTCCTGAGGGGACTATTGCCGATATTATTCTCGTCTATATATACTATTGGCAATATACCTTTTGGTGTATGAAGATGGTTCGATTCTGAAATTACTGCAGTTTCATTTCATCTTGATTGTCATTATTATATGTTATATTGCGCGAGAGAGAATTTTACTGTTTTATTCCTGTGTTATAAATGTGAGTTTATTTTTTTTAAGTAATAGGAGAATTTTAATGAAATTAAATTTAGGGATACTGACATTTCTTTTTTTTTTTAATAAAATGTTTAGTGAAAGAAATAATTTAGTTAAGTAAAAATGATATGGTGACACTAATAGTCTTATAATTTTGTTTTAGGAAGAAAGATTTTATTCAAAAAAAGAATAATTTAATTATTTTTTTCTATTTTTATACATAGATAGACACACATATACTATACTAGCAATTTATAGTTACGACTGTTTCATTTCTTTGTTTGGGTCACGTTTTTTTTTCTCTCTTCCAAAAGAAAAGACTTTTAACGATACACAGTAGCAGACGAAGCGTGCTTTTTCTATGGTTCCTTTTATATAGGTATAGCAAAATTAGTTTTGATTATTTCGGTTCAACTGAATTTTATAGAGAAGAAGCTTGTATATAGATTTTTACGATCTCTGTATACGGACTACAAATGTCTTTTTTATTCTTAATAGATATTTATGTATGAGAATTGTAAACCTTTAAAAAGAAATGAATGTTTTTTTTTTATCAATTTGCAAAAAATATATATACAATTTTTTGACATTGTATACAATTCACAATAATTTATAAATAATTTCTTATGAATAAAGTGTAATACAAGCTTAAAATAAATTTTTGTCATGGTGAAAGTTAATCAAGCCTAATGTACACATCAAGCTAAAATTACGATTAAAACTGGATGTGGCTGGTTGATGTAGAAAATGGGTACGCGAAGCCACTACTACCTACTACTACTACTACTGTATAGTTATTGCGTCTGGTGGATATGGAAGATTACATCGATTCTACTGATTTGTTAATGAAGGGATATACGCTACAAAAGAAAGTGCGCTACTAAGCAATAAATTACAAATTATAGTCTCTTTGCCGATTCAATTGCTTCGTAGTAAGTACAGATATAGTAAGTGATTGAATTGGATTAAAGTGAAAGCTTCAGAGGCTATTATTAATTTTGTATGTGAATCTTTTAACGGACAATCAGGTGGAAATATTATACCGATGTGTATTTTAAGTGTCGTTTAAAATTATATTAAAATTTGGCAATTGATTCTTGGTAATATAATTACTGGTTTTATTTATCGTTAAATTTTATACGTTCAATTAATCATCACTAAATCTTTAATCTGTTATTTTTAAAATTCATCAAAAAGCACAATATTACTTTAAAATCTATTGTTATATAATCTCTAATAATTTTCAATCTCAAAAATATTTATCAATATTCAACAAAAAAATTTTTTAATCAAAATCCTAAATCCCTACTTTCTCTTATCCACAAAACGTTATTAAAACGTTTTCAAATAAATCGATAAATCCCAAAGCAGCTATTCTCAATATATATATACCTTAGGGACGTCTCCTTGATGAGCATAGCCGGATGTCAATCGACACAGCAGCAACGTCGTCTTCGTCTTCGTCTTATATATATAAAGTCTTCAACGCAGCATGTCTTCGGTTTATCTATACACACTCTTCACTTTCTCTCTTCTCCTCAAACACTCGCACACACACCGACTACACAGAACACTAAAGCTTAATAAAGCTTGGCTCTCTAGTTTGCTATACCTATATATAATGATCGCGGTATGAGACCGCACGCTAAACTATGGTAGAGAACGAAGAGTAAAGCCTGCAGACACAGAACTTGTGAACGGACCCTTTACCCCTTCCATATCAGCAAGCTTGTGATAAGCTCTCTTGAGAGAGAGAGAGAGAGAGAGAGAGAACGATACGCGCTCCTCTCCTTAATTCGCGCCTCTACTCTGAGAGAAACTGTTATCTATATATTAGGAGCTATATATGTTGTAGCATGTGTATAGGGAGAATGAGTAGGAGAAAGAAAGAGAGAGAAATAGCGGTGTGAGGCTTGATTGCCTTGCTCTCGTGTATGTACAGGAGGGAACTTTATGTTGTGGACAGAAGTTAGACATGAGGATTTTAGGCTTGATTTGGGTTGAGAATGAGCTTTTTTGTGAGAGAGAGAGAGCTTTTTTATGGATTGAGTAAAGTTTGATGATATATTATAATTTGTTTTGATGTTTAGATAAATTTATTATTTGTTAATAATTTTGTTAATTGTGTTAATGATAAGATTATATGATGCTCTAACTTGACGTTGTAGTCACATAAAGTCATACATTTTCGTACATACTTGTGAAAGCGCAGCTTTCAAGAGTAAGGCACTTCAGAGCCATTCAACATTTTTTAAAGAGAATATCATGCGAATAAAAAAACCTGCATACTGCATCTCGAAATGAACAAAACTTTTTTTTTGAGAGCAAATTTTACCACAGAAACGAAACAAACAAAAAGAAAAAAGACAAGAGAGCAGGGTTTTCTGCTATCGTCGTTTTCTCTTGGCTTGTTCGTGAACATTTGAGAGCGTCAAGGGGAAATGAGAAAAAAAAAGAGAACTGTAAAAACGTGAGTTAGCCGGCGCCAAACATCAAAAGCTCGTTTCCCATCGGACGCGTGAAAATTTGCGTATAACATGAGGTGAAGAGGTGCTATGAAGCTTTTTTTGAGTTAACTGGTATATATGTGTGTTGTATTTTGATCGAATCTGCATGTAAATCGATGAAATAAAAAAAATGGATGGTGATATAAATGTATGCGTTAAAAGTAGATGGGAATTCGATGATGTGGTATGAGAGAATATTGTAACGTAAAATGAATGGTAAAATTTTGGGACAGTTGGAAAAGTTATATGAGAGGGATGTAAGATGAACTTTTGATGGATTAAGTTTCTATGAAGTTTTAAGCTTGTATAATGTAGCTTTGAGAAAGTTATATACCTATACTATTGATGCTTTTTTATTAATACTTGAAGAAATGAAAAAAAAAGTATAAATTTATTATTGTTTTGTTAACAATATATTTTGTGCTTATTGTGAATAAAATATAAGTTTCAAGTTTTTTAAAAATAAAAAGTTGATTGAATTTTGAAAGGTTTTTTACAAAATGATGTATCAACTTTTTTTGAAATAAGAAAAAAATAGATGAGAGCTTGCGGATAACGGAAGATTAGAGGCAAAAAGGTCATCGGAGAGGACAGATCCAATACGTGAGCAGGAACTGCCAAATTCGGGTTTGATATCCGTCCGGAAGTAATCGAGTTCTTCGAAACTCTTTTCCTTCTTGAATCTGTTTTGGTTTTATTGTTACTTTTTATTGCAATATTTTTTTATGAGTGTTTTTATTTATTTTGTGATTTTCTATTTCAAAAAAATGTATAGTGAAGTATAATTTTTTATTATTATATTTGTTGCGATACCTACTTTAATTAAAGAACTAATCAAAGTCTTTTTTATTCCAAGTAAGTTTGAAATAAGCCCAGGTAGATATGAAATTTGATTCCATAGAAATAACAAGCTACCATAATTGCCGAACTTTTCGTTCAATTCATAAAGAGCATCACCGTTGCGTAAAATTAATTGAGAAACATCTTAGAAAACCAATTTTCAACATTAAACTTTTTCAAAGTAATTTACGTTTCTTTTCTACATCAATTATATTTTTTTCTTCCTTTATTCTTTAACAGTATATTCTAAACTTTGAATCTTAAAGAAGTTAAGCTAATACCTTTCAAGAATATTCCTTTAGTAAAAGAATGATGGATAGAATCTGTCCTCGATCTATTCGTGATCTGATTGGCTTTCATTGCAACCTGATATGTAGTGTGATTGGTTTA
>JAPYZE010001014.1:0-71257 GCA_030522805.1 Leptomastidea abnormis
GCCTACGTGCCCCCTCTCTGACTGATCATCATACCTTCCCACTTTTATCTAAGCGCAATCGCTCGCACGCGCACGCCATCATTCCATGCATCGTTACATCCTTTTGTCAGAATAGCAGGCTTGTACTCTAGCAACGCAGCAGCCGTGACTTCTGCTTTCCTCTGGTATAGAAGTCAATTTCAATTCTCTCTCGCGCCTTGAATTGAACGATCGCGCGCGGGTGCAAGAACTCCTTAACAATATTCTTTTCATTGCTTCTCTAAGATACCCGCAGATTTTATACTGTTACGATATGCTACTACGGATGTTTTCCGCGTGATATCTATTTTTTCCCTATTATTTTACTTTTTTTTTTATCATAAAAAAAGCTTCTATATTCGTGTACACTTGCTTATTTTAGCACAGTATATGAATCAAAACAAGAAATTTCAATTTGATTTTTAACGTAATTTTGAATTTAAAAAGTGCGGGGAGAAAAATCGAACAGATTTTTAACAACATATACTCGATGTAATAATCAAAGTCAATAAATTGACGTTTAATGAAAAATTTAAATTACACCGTGTTATACTACTAGCCTTGTAAAATTGTTTGATTCGTAATTTCCAAGTAACCGTATAGATGTCTATATATACCTACACGTAGCATGATTTATTTCAGCAATTATTGAGCTTTGTAATTTATTTTTTAAATTCATTTTACTTTTAATGTTTTTGAGATCTGTTTTTCTGAAATAAAAAATTTATTTTATATTTGAAAGATGAGGGGCCCACCCAAGAAAAGTAGTAAATAATTAATTTCTTAATTAACATAAAAAAGGTCTCAATTGTTAAAACAATAAAATTATATAAAATCAGCATATACCTAAGTATATAATTTTATAAATTTTCAATATCTTTGCGTATACGAATTTCACATTATAGTCTTATTTCCCACTGTTTTCGCAATGCCATAATAATATAATCGTCACAGCTGCGCTGTATATGTATATGGTAGTACCGTTATATCCGTTACATCTTAATTTTGTATTTCTCCTCGACAACGAAATAAAGTTGCACATACACAGCAGCGTGCGAGTCTCTGCGAATCGCTTAATCGTCAAAGCCCCGCGCATAGTAGGCAACTGCAGAATATTATGTACGCTCATCCATATAAGCAATGGCATCGAGAAAATCAAAAGAACTCACGCGATCGAGATTGTCAGCACGTGTCTTTCAGAATCAAAGCGGGGGACAAGAAAATGTATAAAGAGAGAAAAAAATAAATATAAAAAAAAAAAAAGAAAATAAGAGGGAGAACAAAAAATAAGAGACAAGCGCACGAGTATAAGAGTTGACAGTCCGATCCGAGTAGGTAGAAGGAAGAGGAATGCTGGTTGATTGCGCAAGGTATCGTCGTCGTCGTCGTCGTTGTCAGTTCGCGGCTGACAAAAAAGCGCGCGCTCGCGCTGGCGATAAGTACATAGGCCGTGCACTCGCGGCGGCATATCGGTGCTAGCAACGTCGTCGTCGTAACGTCAAGCAAAGAAGAAAAAGAAGAAGAAGAAGCAGCTGGGTATTATACGGAGAGTGGGCTCGTTATGTGTCCGCTGCACTCACCTTTGAGACCGCAGCGTGACTTGCGTGCCAACTTACGCAAGCTTGCATCTGAATCTGGAGACACACACAAGCTGCTCTGTCTTCGCGCTGGTGTCCATGCGGAATAAAATTTTCGTACCGGAAGTCGTAGAGGGTCCAGCTGTTCGTATGTGTGTGTGTGTGTGTGTGTGTGTGTGTGTGTGTGTGTGAATGCGTTTATATGCTGTTTGCTCATCACGCGGCTACCACTGCTTTCTTATGAGAAAATAGATCGGTATATATATATATATATATATCTGTAATACACTTACAGCTCGTCGCGATCTGTGGTGTGTACTATAGAGGTATAAGTGTATCTTATGACTTATTCTAGCGATAATACCGCAAGCTTCTGGCTGTACGCGTACTTTTGTCAAGTTACATAGTTATTGCGATCTTTTGAAATTTTCCTATAATTATTATGTTCCTGGTTGTACGTACATAATATGTATACCTGTATAATGCTCAATAACAAACGTTTTCTCAGGCACTGCAAGCTCTGTCTGTCGAATACATCTGAATTGTATTTGAAATATCATATTTAAAAAAAAGTAACATTTTAAAGCTTAAATTAATGTAAGAAAAAAAAGAAACTTTTTAATGATATTCAAAAGCAGAACAAACGACTCGTGTGGTTGGATTCAAATCAATAAAGAGGTTCGCTGTGCTCTTTCTCTCTCTCTCTCTCGGTCTGTATCAATCCGTCGTTATACGGTAATCCGCCAAGTCGTAACAATGCGGGCGACAACACAAAACCGCACGGCTGCTAATCTACCGTAATACGGGCGTTATCCTATCTACTGGCCTGCCTGCACCTGTTTATATATATTCAGGTATATCTAGACCTACGCACGCGTAATCAATTAACGACACGTGTGCGTGCCCGATACTCCGCTAGTGCTTCTTCTACCACCCTTCTTGGATTTTTTTTTTTTATTATTTATGTCTTCGGCATCGGCATACATGCAATTTACCTTATCGCTCATACTTTTGCGGCAGATGACTTGAATCGTTAAAATTGCAATTGGCTTGAACTATAGCTTAGATCGTTTTAGAACCGATTTTAAGCGTGATAGGATTTATATGAAATGGAGTGAGAGAGATAATTATATTGTAGATACGAGTAAAATATACATTCATTTTTGTAATATAATCTTATTTATTATTTATTTATTTATTTGTTTATCTTTTGTAATTTACAGTTCGAGACATGGTGGTCGTCGCTGACGTGTGTGGCCTCGGGCAGCGCGCCCCGATACGTCGTGGACGGACAGTCGCCGCTGAGGCAGTGCCTCCATCCCGAAGCCTGCAACAAGCTTATCGACCTCCCGAGCCACTATACTCTTTTTCACGATCTTAGAAAAGAGTTTACCTCCTGCTACTCGACCAACGACGAGCTTTCGCCTGCCAATATTCAGGACATGTTGCAATGTATCCTTTATCATCATCATCATCATCATCATCATCATTCATTTTTCAATCAACTTATTTCGCGGATTTTTAATTTTGCCTACATCGAAAACAAAATTGTTCAATGAACGTCTAGTTTATCAATGAGTGACTTGCTCTTACTTTTGTTGCTTTAAAATAATCGGTTGCAGGATGATATTATTGGTTACTCTATTGAGTTTGCTGAATAATTTGAAAATATGTCGGTTATTGTAGTATATAAAAAATTATCTGTTTAATAAACTATCGATAAGAGTAGTCGCACTGGGACAGAAGTATTCATTAAGTAATGAGGTCTTTCTTATTCAATTGCAATAATTCTTCGTTCAACAACGTGACTTTTAAATCTTTTTAATTTTAACCGCTGACGATCGTAACTTAAAATTATTGCGTAGAATGAAAAGAAAACAAAGCACTAATTATTAATTTAATAGAACAATTCCAGACGTTTGAAAAACGTCAAGTAAAAAAAAAAAAATTACACGTACCGCTTACATATAAGTTATAGTACAGCATTTAATTTGAAATACAATAGACTCTTTTTTGTATCGCATAAGTAAAGCACGTAGGTATTAACGAAATAATGCAGGATGATTTTAAATTTTATATCTTGATAGATTTCCCTCCGACAAAGTACCAAACATATATAGCTATCATCTATACAAGCAGCCTCGTATATATATATATATATATATATATATATATATATATATATATATTTCTGTCTATGCGGCGGGAAAACGCGTTTGTTTCTGAGATATAGAGCAATGTTCTATGTCTATAAGCCGGGAAAAAACGTTAGTTTCTGAAATCTAATGACCAGTACTTTGTGAAAATAGCTCGCAAAACGATCTGCCGTTCACGTACATGCAACGCGTTTTGTTATTATATGTATACCCTCTATTGTGACTCCCTTTATCGCCCAAGCTTTCCTCATCCATTAAATCACATCGTATATGTGTATGCAATACAATGTATCCAGCCTAACGCGAGTCACAACATTATAAGCACATGCAATTTTTGCGCGAGTATTGTCATTTTCGCGCACACGTAACGTAGACTCTGATTGCTGGTCAATTTTGCAACGTCCAGCAGTTATTCCGGAGAGAATCAGAGAGGAGTAGAGGAAGAGATAAAATACCTATAGGAAAGCTCGTTAGTGCTGGGCACGTGCGGGAATATAGTTTTCCCGAGCGTATTAGATGCGACATACGCGACCTCAACTATGGATATTTTTTTTTTTTTTTATGGTTTTGAAAGAGAAAAGGTGCTTTAGTAACTGTTCGCGATATTATAACTTTACTGCTGTCAGAATTTCTCGGTGCAATTACATTAATGAACACGGTATTATATCGAAGAGGCGTAAATGGAAGGACTTTATGTGTTTTCGACGACACTTAAATCCCTTTAATTTCAATATTATGCATGAATTTTTTTTTTTTATTACTCGCAAGCATTTTGTGAATGGCAACATAATTTTGATTGTTGTTATTTGCAATGCATTTTGATTGACTTAAAAAAAAGGAGGGGGGGGGGGAGGGCTAGGGTCCGATAAAACGAAAAACAATTTTAGATGGTTGCTTAGTATGGTGCTCATTAAGAAATCCATTGAATTTGAAGTGTGCCTACACATAGTCCGAGGAAAAATGAAAACGTTATCACGCTTGACCGATCTTATGAAATTCCAAGTAGCTAAATTCGTTTTTCAATTATATGCGAAACGCATTTTATGATAATAACTTTTAAAGTTACGTTAATGGGATTTTAAATATATGCCCCTCCCCTTCCCTTCTCCTATACTTACCTATATATAGATTGAAAAAATACAAGAAACGCGTATAAGTATACTCTAGTAGACATTAAAATTTTTAATTGAGAAAGCTATTAGGTACTAAATTCAAAGAAGGCTACTCTTTCGCTTTCTTACATTGCAGTGTCTGGTGAAATTAAAAAAAAAAAAAAGCCAGGCGTTTTCTATTATGTAGTCCGAGAAATTAAACTTTTACATAGGTTCTGTGATAAATCTGTCGTCGTACGTAGAGGGAAACGTAAATTATTGTACAAAAAGGCATTCAACCGAGAATTGAATTACTTAGGTACCAAGAAATTTTTCTTTTACTGCTGATCGTTACGCGTGATTCTTATTTGCGAAAAACCAGTGAATATGTGTATTTTAGAATTGTAGTGTTAATAAAAAATTTAATTAAAAATATTAGTGAAAAATCTTAATTGACAATTTTTCTCTGCAAAATTTTTGCATTATTTGAAAAAAAGAAAATGAAACCGAAAGATATTTAAAACTGCCAGTGCTTATATTCCTACATTATCGACCACTAAAACACGGAGTACAGCTTTTCAAATGAAAACGATCCCTCCTACGCTTATTAACTAATGTGACGCTAAAACTTTCTCTCTCTCTCTTTTACTCTCTCGGTAATAAATGAAGTACGTCGTCTGCTATGCGGCGCAAAACTGCCGACGGTGCGTGTTCGTCACCATACAGACATATGATTTCATTCCTTCTCTTTCTCTCTTACTACAGCTATAGCTTTTCTTCCTTTGAACAGTATAGGTATTGTATATATTATAGCCTATATAGGTAGCACACGTGCATAGGCTTCTTATATACGACGCTACTATTACACATAGGTATATAGGTATAGGTAAATACAATACACGAGACAGAAAGAAAAGAACGGCTCTTCTGCAGTGTCGTTCGTGGCGCTGAGTGCGCGCGCTCTTTACTTTTGTGCAGTGGAAAAGTGTAGCTTGTACCTCGAAGTCGTCGTTTCTCTCACGTATTGTTTTTTTCTATCAGCGAATTCTTGTCAGAATCAGCCACCACACGCTGCTAGTTGTATACATACCTACTTCATTTTCTTCGAAGATCTGCACTTTTTCTTATTTTATATTAATCGTAAAAGCGTGAGTGACCAATCTTATATTGTTGAGGAAAGAAGCTGCGGATTCTGTGCACGAGGTGAGTTTGATTGTCACTAAAAATTACGTTCTTTATTCCTATAGGGCCAGGAGTTGATAATTGTTGTAACATTATCATCGGTGACAGGAGTAAGGTACTGCTTTTCTATCTTTTTCTTATTTCTTCTGCTATCGATACCCCTTTGTATTCTTATCAAATTTCTCTCTTGTGTCGCCAAGCTCTAAGTAAGGCTAGTGTGTATACTATATACTTATATATGCATGGGATACATACGTTGTACATACATACATACATACATACATACATACATACATACATACATACATACATACATACATACATACATACATACATACATACATACATACATACATAATACATACATACATACATACATACATACATACATACATACATACATACATACATACATACCGCACGATTCTTGGATTGCGGGAGTATAATGACCGCAATCATATACCTATACCTAATGTATAGATGTGATTTGTCGATCAGGTGAGCGCAATTTCTAGTGCACTTGTAAAATAATACTTTTTTTTTCTTCTTTTTTCATTAAACGAGAATCATAAATTACGATGCCGCACGAAAAATAAATAAATAAATTTATTTTTATATTATGTGTAAGCAAATTTTTTAATGATTAAAAACAATAAATTAGTTATTGGATTATTATAATTATTATTATTCTATGCTTAGACTATACTAGATTGTTTTGAACTTCGTTTGGAAAAAAATAATAAGAATTTGTTTACATAATAAGCGCATTTTCTGTTGAACGATGTATGAAAATAAGTATATATCGGCTGCTATAGTTTTATCGCTGAAGCTATATTCCGTATAGTGATAAAACATTCTGTCGATTTCTTCCGAAAGAAATATTTATGCGAATGCTGTTTAAAATCTTGAGCGTTAGAAAATGTATCAAAGGCAGAGCATCAAAAGGTCGATCAATCGTTGGTACATTTAAAATCCACAATTAATACGCAAAGCTTAACGTATATAGATTCTTTGAATATATTGTCTTGGTTGTGGTACTGCGTGTACCAAGTCCCGTTGCGCGTACAAGTCCGTAATGTTTTAAGGATTGACGCGCCATGAACATTACAATTGCAGTCGTGGCTCGGTTAATAAAACAAAACGACACCTGTTGCAGGTGATATTAATCGATATCTGGCACGACTGAGAACCAGACGTACCTGCACACACATTCTCTTAGGCTATTGTAAGACTGTAAGCAAGTGATATCGTTTGTTTCAATTATTACCCAATTTTTTTTTTGGCACTTTTTATTTCAATCTTTTTTCTTTGTCGTTTCAAATTAAATGAGAAAAGTGTAGAGTTAAATTTAAAATAAAATAGAAAAATTTTTAAATAATAGTTATAAAATGTGTCATAGAGAAGTTCATCGTCAAGTGAATATATTTTTATTTGATATAATATAATGAAAAAATTCGATTGTCATTTTTTTCTTGAATTTATTGAATACTGCTGGATTATGTTATGAAACGAAGATGATTTTTAAGGTTTTTAAGGTCATATTGATAACAAGCATATGGTTTTCGTACATGCGCAAATGTATAAAACTGAAGTACTACAAAACTGTCTTTTTTTCATCATCTGTATATATTTGCAAAATAAGTTTATACATTCAGCAAATTTCCAATTCAATATACGTTTAATTAGATAATAAACATTTGTATAAGAGCAAAAAATAATGATCAATTTTTTCAAAAAATTAAAACATAAAATTATTTTCTAAAAGTTTTATAGACACAGCAATAGACATTCGTTATCTCAAGCCACCTAACGCGTCGTCTATATTCATCTCTTACCGATCAATATATTCCACGCGAGTGAGATATCCGCATCATAAGCTGCTCAAAAATCAAAATATATGCATGTATACTTATAGTCCGGCGCTAAGCTCTCTTCCAGCATCTCTCTTTACTATATACATGTACATACTTACTCCCTCTTTTTTTTCATCTTATATATAGTCTTGGCTTATCGTCGCGCGCCGCCGCAAGTGCAGTTTAAAGGTCAGGGCGTGCGCGCAAGCGTCCATATGTGTATATATATATATGTTATACGAGCGAGAGATTAGGCTACTGCTGCTGCTGCTGCTACTATTGCTACTGGGAATCTCGAGTAACCATAGATGCTAAGCAGTAAGAGTCGAACCTTCTACTCGCCTCCTCGCTCTCAACTTCTTACTTTTACTCCGCGTTGCTTTAACACTCCATATATTTACGTGCCGTGACACATTTATACTTTTACACTCAAAAGTTTTTGGCTTATTAGTTATTCGTATCGGCATTTTGGCTCTTGACAGCTTCTCTTCCTCAAGCAGACCTGACGTCCATTGACGATCTTTGCATGCCGCGGAAGATCTCGAAGACTCTTCGCACTTGATTAAGATCACTCGGGTAAGCCTTTTCGTTTTTTTTTTGGATCTTGTTGCTGCTGCTACGCTTATAAAACTTTTGTACGCATGATAATATAACTTTCGTTTCACTTTCTTCGATCTTATTTTTCCTTTGGTTGATGGAAAATATTCGTTGGTTGGTTATAAGTATAATCCAAGTGTTAGACGCTTTATCTACGCGTTGCTCTCGCGTAATCGCAAGTTGATGTATATCGCGTTATACGCTCGAACGAATTTCCAGATATATAGGTACATATATAATTCGAATGTAACCTCGCGCGCGCGATAAAGCTCTCTTGGCGGGAGAGGAGGAGAGAAAGAAAAAATATAACTAGCTGCATTTTGAATCTCTAATAGCATATATAGCTTTTGAGGCACGAGTATATTATAGTGTATAGTTTTTGAAATTGAGGCTAGCGACTACTCATATACCAGTTTGTAAGCGAGTAAAGAAAAAGAGCGCGTTCATTGCAGTAGCGATTAATTGCTATTACCTCGGCTCATGACTTTCAGCGTAATAGAATCGAAAAAATTTAAGATTTTGTTTTTTGTTTTATTCCTTTCTTTTTTATTCTGCTTTTAATTTTTGTATATTACATAAGATATCGTGCTCGCACTCGATAAGGTTAAAATAAACTGCTTGAAATTCAAATGACGAAATTTGTGTATATATATATATTTGTGCGCTCCTTTCAAAGTCGCTCGCCGTAGAAATTTATTCGACTTCTCAGCCATCCCTCCCCCCTTTCCCCTTTTCGTACTCTTACGGAAGAGGAAAAAACAAAATTTTTTCGAGATAGCATATATAGCTCTCTGTTTTCGTGAGGCTCCCGGTCGAACGAGTTTATGTGGCGTTGTTTCAAGTGCACGAAATCGGCTGCTGCTACTTGGAAGCACAAATCACGTTTTGTTTGAATAAAAATATGTACTCGATTTACGTGCATACATTCCAGTTTAAATCTTTCGACGATTGCATGATCAGACTTATCAAAATGTCATTTTGAGAAAAAAAAATTTTTTTTCTTTAATCAGTCAAATATTTTACTTATTAATCTTTATTTAGTTTTGTTAAGCATAACAGAAAACTAAAATAAACTTAAGTATTTTTCGATCAACCCTCAAATTTTCTCAAGTAAAATATTACTTTTAGTTTGTGATAGTCGTTAGGCTCAACTTTACATAATAGTTAATTTATGTTAAAGACACAAACTTTATAAAAAATGAAGTTGATTCTATTAACGAAATTTAGAAGTTAAATCTGCTCCTAATTTTATGATACTTTGTTGAATTTTAAAACGTATAAAAAACCTATTTATGGAGAATTTTATGGGACATTACATTTTAAAACTCAAAGTCTATAAATATGTAGAATTATTTCCAAACAAACATTAGTAACAAATTTTAAATATTTCCATTAAAAACAATTTTTTATTTGTTTGTAACATTAATTTAAATAATAAAAATTATTATTATATGAGTGGAAAAATAAATTTGCTTGTATTTTTAAATTGTAAATTGATCAACTTTTACGATGAACAATTATTCATCACTTCCGATCAGCTGGGAGATGATGAAAAATAGTATACGCACCACGGGAACAAGTTAAGAAGGCTCAGATCACCAGGTTCCCGGCCCTCGGCTTCGCCTTATACCCGGGCGGAATATCCTGGTGATGATCTAGGCCTTCTTAATTCTTGTTCCCTAGGTACGTAATATACTATTTAATTTTTTTTATTAACACAACTGGGGATAATTTTTCGAAAAATCTGCGTGGATCATTAAAATCACATAAAATTTTACTTCTCGTGAAGCTTATTTTCATATGTATTTTATCGTTTTTTTTTTTAATATTTTTAATACGCTTTATTTGAAGTAGTATATTATGAGCAACTATAATCAAACGCTCGACTACTGATTTAGATACGTCTTATTTGTATCAGTTATATATATATAGTATTGGGATGTTATAGAAATAAAATAAGTACGATAGAAAAAAAGTCCCTAATAATACCTTTCGCACTTTCACAACGATCCAACGCGTCTAAGGAGCTCTATTGATTTGCACAAGAAGCTAAAATAAAATAGCATAGCAGATTTCTTTCTTGTACAAAGCGCAAAGTCATCAAATACATTAATATTAACTCACGCGTGGTGTATTAATCAAGCAACCGAGACGTGAGTGTCAGCGACGAAAGAGTAAGAACAAGTCACAAAACGAAGCTTTTGCAAAAAAAAAAAAAAAATAAATAAAAATTTTTAAACTACACAAAAGCAGCTTGGCAAAAGTTGATTAATTGATATCAAAAGATATGGACGCGAGAATAATAAAGATAAACTTTCGAATCGATTTTAAAGAATAAAATAGAGAATAAATACAAATATACCATTGAATCCTTAATTAATAAAAAAAAAATCAGATTTCAACCTGCCAACCGATTCAGATAACGAGTTTCACGTGAAGGAGATTGGCGACATGGTTGCCGTAATTCAGAGGATGATAAAAGACGGTAAGGTGTATACGCAGATACCAAGAAAAGTCATTAATATTATACAATATATTTCGACGAGTTTAGTACACACACTACTTATTCACAGGAAGAAGAAAAAGTTTTGAGAGATAAGGATAGGAAAACTAGTGAGTGAGAAGGATTTATATAAATAGCAGCAAGAGCGATTACTTAAATGATCGGCGACTTAGCCGATAAAAATCTTCCGCTGCGAATGACGATAGTTCCGATGGGCACTTACTTTTTCTACACTTATTGCTGCTAGCTCTCGCTTCGATACTTGTACATATACGTATGTATACGCTCTCACACGCGCGTGTAGGTAGACTTGGTATGAAAAACAGGAGAATTTCATGTCGTAAAACATGGCTTTTTTACGGATCGAGTTCATTAGCTGGCTCAGGGACTGGGTTTTTTTCTTTTCTTTCCTATTACCTATACTATATACTACTCGAGTGTATATGCTCGACTGGATCGCGATAAAAAAGTTGTTTGTTTGAATATACAGGTTCGCGAATAAGTTTCATGGTAAACGACAAAGTGTCTTTTTATTTTTTTAGGATCGTAGCTTGTGAATTTGTTTGTCAATGTTTAGTCGATAGAAAAGATTTCGTCGAAATTCATTCGATATAACGATAATAGAATACGATTATTGTTTTGTATAACGTATAGTAACAACGTTTGATTCATTTTTCTATACGTGATTCAAAATGAGTATTGTCTTTTTAATAATTATTATTATTATTGTAGAGCTGCTCATCCTAATTGTACGAGCAAAGAGATGATAAGACTCGCATAATCAATGCATACGATAATATTATTGAAGGTCACAATTATTATAATATTATCAGCTGCAGCATACATACATATTTTAAGACAAAAGTATCTATATCCAATTTTCTTTAAATAATTTTAATATTTGCCACGTGTAGACTAATATTTATTATATTGTTATTCAAAAAATAATTATTTCTTATAAAAATTTTCGTTTTTAAATAATTCTTTTATCTTATTTACATATTCGCGGTTATACTATAATTTCATAATTTTTATTTTATCTAAAATATATTTATTATTTCATTTTTTTTTTTTCAAAATTATAATGATTAAGATAACTTATTATCGCGGGCAAAACTTAATATTCGTATATGAATTTTAAAGTCCAAACCTAGTATTAAAATAAAATAGGTGACGGAAAATAAAACGTTATTGTGTATGAACGTCAAACTGAAAAAGTTACAAATTCTAAGCAGACTCTGCACCTATTGAAGCATTTAGCTATTAATTTCGACGTAAGCTTTTTTATAGTTGTTAAACGATTGCTTACGAAAAACTTTATGGTTGTTATTGTTCATCGCTTAGCGGTGAACACAAGACTTTCCAGCGAAAAATATTGTTTTCACGCCAATTCTGTCTTTCATCGATTTGTTTTATTTTCGCGATGTTTAAGGATAAAACCAGGGTTGAAGCTGCTATGCAGGTTTGATCAAAAAAGATAACGGCGTTCAAAACCCGATAGGTTGGTAAACCTCGCTTGCATACTAGGGCTTTTCTCTCAAGCTGACTATGATTGTCTGTGCGTATAGTGCTATCGCGATCGAGCTTTCTTTTCTCTCTCTCTTTCTGTAAACAGGTGTGTAAATTTTATATAAGTCATATGCATCGACCCACGCTTAATGACAACAATTACAGTTTGTTTTTTTTTTTTTTTAATCGGCGTTACAACTACCAATGAATATTTATTGTTTAAGCTTTTTTTCATTTTTCATTTCATATGGAAATATATACAGTTTACGATTAAATTTTTTCTTACATCGTTTAATCATTTAGCTCTGTCAAATTCGTATTAATTTATAACTCTTGTCGTAATTAAATTTAGTCTTATAAACAAATTGAATAAATTGTCATATAGGTATATTGTGATAGAAAGAAAATTCTTTGGCATTCAATGTTCGCGCGAGAATGAAAAATTCCTTTGCGCATTTATATCGCTGTACACGCTTCGTTTTGAAGTTTGGAAAAAGGCTGCATCGCTGATTATATTCCCGTGGTAGAAGGAGGAGAAGTGTCGCTCTTTGGAATCGCTGGCGAAATATAGTAAATTGCGCATATCGAAGCAAAAGAACCGAGAAAAAGACGAAAAGAAAAAAAAGATAAAGAAAAAGAAAGAAAAAAAGGCTTAGCATCACGTTTGAACGTTTGAGCCTGCTGCTGTTGCTGCTGCAGAGTCGGCGCGAATTTGAGGCGTGTGTGCCGCCTTTCCTCTGTATGTACTTGCACCGGCGTTTTTACACGTATATATATATATATATATATATATATATATATATAGGGTATAACATACCTATACATGTCGTCGCACCGATCAGCCGCGCGCGCTCGCGCGAGCGCTAGTTTTCAAAACGTAGAAACGAGACACAGGATGAGGGTGTAGGATTACGCGTTGGGGAAGGAATGACGAGAAACTGCTAGCTATACTGCTGCTACTGCTGCTGCCTATTGCTGTTGCCGCCGGCAAGTCCGGCATTCTGACCGACGACGCGTTTGCTCTTCGACGTTTCTTTTATAATACTTCTTATTAACAGATACCGCAAAGACAAGGAAGTTTGTGTAATTTTTTTTACTGTTTTGAGTTTTTCCGATAAATTTGTTTGCTTTCCGCTGAAGTATTATTTTTTTATTAAGACAGAAAGAGAGAGAGAGAGAGAGACGAAGAAAAATATTGCAAGTTCAAAAGCCGTGATGAAACGCGTTAATTTCGAAGTGACTCGTGTGTGTAAATGTTTATGAAATTATGAAAAAAATAACATTGTTGCAATTTTTTTGGAAGCTTCTTATGAAAACTGCGGTTAATATCTGTATCAAGCTGCTGATTAAATTAATTTTAGGCCTGTAATTTTAAAAATACACTGTGCAAATACATTGTAGTTAATATCGATATTACAAGGTGAAATATTTATAATCAAGTTCAAAATGGTTTTAATGAACTTTTTAAAAAATTTATTCGATCGATCTACTGATAGTTTGTGTGTATTTATAGTTAATTGCAAATTTTTTTTGTTGCAGGACACGTTTTTGAACATCCAGAAGTTGTCAATCTTATGTTAGAGCCCGGTATTTGGTAAGTTATTTTTCTACTGATCTATTAAATTGTACATAATTTTTAAATTTATTTTAAATAGGTATTAAATTTAATAATTTTATTTGCAATGTAATGTTAGTTTTTATCACGTCACAATTATAATTTAAATTTAAAATATAATTCCATCTTTTTTAAACATAAAATTAAAAAAAAAAATTATTTTTGGATTATTAAAATGATAAAGATCTAATTTATTATTAATTTAATCGATTGCAGCTCGAAAGATGAGAAAGTAGACAATAACTGCGTTGTAAAAGCACGAGGACTTCCCTGGCAATCGTCTGACCAGGACGTCGCAAAGTTCTTCCGTGGTCTGAATGTGGCAAAGTAAGTGTTACGACAAAACTTTTTTTTAACTACTTTACTAACACGAACATTATTTCTATTTTAAATATATCATCATAATTCTTTGATTAAGAAAAAATAGATCGTTTATAAAATTTTATTAGATAACTAATATTACGTTATATATTTGTGTGCTAGCATTTGGATGGGTTCAGTACCAGGTAAAGACTATAATACAAGTGTTATTTAACATGTTTAGAAAGAAAGAAAAAAAAAATAGAAAGTTTTATGTGCCTTTCGTGCACGTAATTGTAAAGTACATTTTTATTTTTCTTTTATTTGCTCGACAATGTTGTTTTGCTAGATATAAACCTAACTATTTCGCAACTTCTTAATTTAACCACCACCACCAACCCCCCCCCCTTTTCCCCAACGTAATTTTTCCATCGGTTTTTATTGTAACATTCTTATTCAACAACTTTAAGCTATTTTCCTAAACATTTTCGAACGTCAGCGTAAACATTCGATTTCCTCTGGACAAAAAGGGCAACCGTGATTAAATTCAATTTTTCAAATTTACGATTTTAACAGCTGCAGCCGAAAGAAAAGCAATTATTAATTTGTATTTGCTATACCAACATAAAATCACATACAATGGAATACATAAAACGATTGAGATATTAATAATACTTGCAACCTGATTCCACAAGTGCTTACTTACAATTTTGCTAATAGAAAGCTCTGCTTGAAAATAAATATCATAACATTGATCCATGCAAACCATTTACTTCAATGTGGTTTGAACATTCGTAACTATATCGAATATCCAAGAATGTGCGAACGCGTCAAAATTGTCGTAAAAAAAAGGGAGTAAAGGCGAGAACTCGTGAGAGAGAGGAGGGGGAGGGGGGGAAAGAAAAAAAGAACAAGCTTATGATGCCAGTGAACCCGCGTGCGTCTCTTCAAATTCCATGGTAGGCTGAGCTGGCAATTTTCTTGCTTTGGCATTTTCGTGTTTTATCGAATAGCAAGCTGTATCGACTAGAATTGCTTCGGAGTTATCAAGTGGTCTATGCTTGATTATTATTGTCATACAGACATTAAAAAATTAAGCTTAACATAGCAAAAAGCTCTCGAAATGTCAGATCGCGTGGGGGGTGTCTCTTATATATAGGTATACATTTTAGTGATTGGCAACAGGTATATATAGGTATGCTTTATCTGCATATAACAAGTGGCAGCGCATCGTAACGCGGTGAATTATTAGTCACTTATAAGCACTGCACGAAGGCTAATTGTAAATCATCGACTCACGGTCTTTTGCTCTCGTCCTTTTTTAAATTTTTTCTTTTTTTTTTTTAATGACTTGTACCAACGAGGCGTTTTTTTGCTTTCTTTTTTTGCTGTTATACATTTTACGAGTGGCACATTCATCAAGGGCAAGAGAGACAAGTGAAACGTTTTATCTAATGCTTATATTTACGAGGAGTTTTGTCATCGCAATTACACCGTGTACACTATATGTGCCTATTTTATAATACGTGCTAACTGCAATATTTCATGGGATGTACCTCAGCTGCACTAAAGTCGTGATTTTCGCGTGTTGTGAAATGGCCAATGATAGTTTTCATTTTAATGACCCGCTGTTTGTAGGCGTGTATAAATTAGTCATTTGAACTTCGGGTACGCATTTATAATAGTAAACTTTTGATATGTCAGCACTGATCGACGAGTAAAAAAATTAATAAATCGTACGATATGAGCTTACCAGAGAGAAAGAGACGCTGAAAGGCTTGGCGGATTTTGCTAAGCTTTCCTATTATGTATAAACGCGTCTTTATAAGCGATATCCAGAGTCTGATTATAAGCGGTCAATTTTTATTAACTTTTACTTGTTATTCATTCGATAATCATGAGCTCAGTCATGTACATATACCATTTCATTTTGTTCTTTTATTTTTTTTAAATAAATTTGAATGATAATAATATTAATGTATAATTTTAGTCTTGCTGTTTTTGCTTATAATTATCCACACTTGATTATAATCGCAGATATTTTATATTTACGCAAATTGAACTTTAAAATTAATTTAGATATATAGCTAAATGTGAGTGGCCTGCACTTGGCTGTTTTATGTTGTTATATATTTGTTAATAAATTTTTGTAGTTTAATATTTGCATTTAATTTTAATTTGAGCACGCGCTGTGTATTTCTACCTATTTACAAAGAAAAAAATCGAAGAAAAATCATCAACTAACATTTGGCGTGTGTGTGTGCGTGTGCGTGTGGTCGTGCATTAATTGTCTTGCAGGGGCGGCGTGGCTCTTTGTCTAAGCGTTCACGGGAGGCGCAACGGCGAGGCGCTGGTACGTTTCGTGAGCAAGGAGCACAGGGACATGGCCCTGAAGAGGCACAAGCACCACATAGGCCCGCGCTACATCGAGGTCTACAAGGCGTCGGGCGAGGACTTCGTCGAGGTGGCGGGCGGGACGAACGGCGAGGCGCACGCCTTTTTGTCGCGCGGCGCCCAGGTGATCGTGCGCATGCGGGGCCTGCCCTACGACTGCACCGCCAAGCAGGTCCTCGACTTCTTCGCGGCCGGACAGAAGCCCTGCCAGGTGCTGGACGCCGAGGACGGGGTGCTGTTCGTCAAGAAGGCCGACGGCCGGGCCACCGGCGACGCCTTCGTCCTCTTCGCCAAGGAGGAGGACGCGGCCAAGGCGCTCAGCAAGCACCGGGACTGCATCGGCGCGAGATACATCGAGCTCTTCCGCAGCACCTCCGCCGAGGTGCAACAGGTTAGCGCTTCATATACCATTACAACTGCACGCCTGCAGGCTGCTGTTATACCGTATTCTTTCTATAATTATATACTGATAACGTATTTTTTTTCTCTTCCGTTGATTATCAGGTGCTGAATCGAGTCAGCGACATAAAGCCCGTCGAGAGGGTCGTGCTGCCGCTGACCCAACTACTGCCCCAGCACTACATCACGTCTGGCACGCGCAAGGACTGCATTAGGCTCCGGGGACTTCCTTACGAGGCGTTTGTCGAGCACATCCTCGAATTTCTGGGCGAGCATTCGAAGAACATCGAGTACCAGGGTGTCCACATGGTCTACAATGCTCATGTAAATATGACATAAACTTCCAACGCGACAAGTACTTTTTTTCTACTTTTTCGCGTCAAAAATTATAATTTTTGCGTTGCACCAGCAGCGTCAACCATCAGGTGAGGCCTTCATCCAGATGAACAGCGAAGCCGCGGCGTACGCGTGCGCCACCCAGCGCCATCACCGCTACATGATATTCGGGAAGAAGCAGCGCTACATCGAGGTCTTCCAGTGCAGCGGCGACGACATGAATCTGGTGTTGCAGGGCGCTCCTCCACCGGGTAAGGCTCTGCTCTCACCCGGCCCGTTGGCCGCAGTCACGGGGCCCGCCCCAGCCCCCGGTCCGCCTGCTCCGGCACAGGTCCCGGTTCCCGTGGCCACTCCCCAGCCCGCAGCTCCCCTCTGGGACATCCACGCCTTCGTCCAGGCCCAAGCCCAAGCCCAGGCCGTGCAGGCCCAAGCTCAAGCAGCCCAGGTGGCCCAGGCCCAAGCGGTGCACGCCCAGGCCGCTCAGGCTCAAGCGCTCCGTAATCAGGACTTCTGGCTGATGGCCCTGGCGACGAACGGGGCTGCCGCCGCAAACCCAGCTGGTGCGCCTGCCGGCTCGCCCAACGCGAACAGCAAGGCTCTTGCCCTGCCTTCGAGCATTCCTCCCCCGCATCCTCCGCACCCCCACCACCCGAGCTTGCCCGCCGCCGCGGCGGCCGCAGCTGCTGCTGCCTACGGCCACGAGCAGCAGCAACACCAGCTGCACGCCCAAGCCGTCGCTCAGGCTCAGCAGCATGCGGCCGCTGCGGCTGCCGCCAACAATGCCGCGGCCGCAGCCGCTCCCCTGCTCTTCTTCAACATGCCCCAGCATCATCGTCTACCGATACTGCGGGCTCACGCGCCGGCTGGTTTCATCGGGGCAGCTCCGCCCCTCATCCCCGGCGCCCCCCTCAATCATGCAGCTCTGCTTAGTCTTAAGCGCTCCTGGGAGTCGGCATTCCCAGCCGAGACCGCTGCGGCCGCTCCCAAGCGTGCCACTTGGCAGACCCCCGCCGCGGCCTTCCATGCTACTCAGACTGCCGCGCCCCCGACACTTGCCTATCCTGCTCAGTTCTTCCCTCAGATCTAGATCTGTCAGCTATATAGCAAAAGGTACGGCTGTGTTGACTTTTATTCGCACTTTCTTCCTTTGTTTTCGCGGCTAATTTTAGCTCAGGGATAACACTAATTTCCGAGCTGTCCGACTAAGCATTTCGCTTGTCGACTTTGTTACTATGAAATTATCCAGATTTTTTCTTAATGAGACTTTATTACGACGTATGACTTGATTGATAGACTCAAGAAATATGACTAGTTTTTTAAAATATTTTTAGAAGCGATATAAACATATATTGAATTACAATTGCAATAATTCTTGTACTTAATGAACTATTG
Source organism: Leptomastidea abnormis (assembly GCA_030522805.1). Lineage (NCBI taxonomy): Eukaryota > Metazoa > Arthropoda > Insecta > Hymenoptera > Encyrtidae > Leptomastidea > Leptomastidea abnormis. The sequence goes on from JAPYZE010001014.1 coordinate 18,923, forward strand.
AAGTATACAGAAATTTTCGTTGAAAGTTAAACATTATAGTCAATATACGTAGTAAACATAAAATGTCAAATTCTATCAATTTTAATATATTTCTTGATATAATTATGGCGCAATCGATTAAAATATATGTTAATTATTTTTAGATTATTGCCGGTGATAACTAAATTCTTGACGTAAGACTTCAAATTAAACTTATTTACTTATCTTGTAATGCACACGTACTTTATAAAAATAACATTCCTCAGATATTGAATTTAGAAAGACTTACAATATCGCAGCAGACCGTGGCGCATGCTAATTTTTTATAATTCTTTATCTTATTTCAACCTATTTTAGATATATTTTTTGATAAAGAAGTTAAAGTGCATTTTTTTTTATAATAGAAAGTTTAATCCTTTTGTATGTATATATTTTGAGGTATATAGGTATATGTAGGTTCTGATAGTTTTCATGTGACAATCGTGCAGGTTTATAATCACCTGATTTTGAGCGAGTGTTGCTATAAATAACTTCTTTGAAAACTTTGAAAAATCATTGTTCTTATTTTTTTAAAGATGGCTCTTGCCCTGCTCAATAATGCCGACTAAGTGCCTTTATAATGTCGATATTTTCTTTAAAAAAAAAAAGTGATACAATAAAGTACTTCCGTGACAATCGATGTGATTGTTGCATTTATAAAAGTAGTAAATGATTTTACTATATAGTTTTAACTGTTAAGTAATATGATATAATTATTGTATAATATAATCGAGAAAAAATTGTGATTGTCGTTATTCTCTCGGGGGAACTCGTTGAAGTTAAGACAAAACTTTCTGTTTAGTAGAGAGTAAGATATTTCCAATTTTGAAATTTATCACATATATATATAAAAATCATCGAGGGAGCTATATCTTTCTCATTGCTTAGTTGTGTAAATAAATTCTAAGAGATGAATATATCGCATTGTTTCATATCGTGTTTACAGAGATAAAAAGTTACATGTAAATATATTTTTTCTAATTGTCTTTTTACCCCAAGATGAAACAAAAATTAAATTTCATCACTTGCAAAACTGAAATTGAATAAATTAAATTTTCTGAGTTAAAATCTGCATTACACCAGAAAGGTCGAAGGTCTGGTATTGGGCTATGGGCCTACATCACATCCCTTATTAAACGAAGGCGATTCTTTTAGGTGCTTCGCTCCCTCGAGGCACAATCCTTTGTTCTCCCTTTTTTCGTATCCCAACGTCCAAATGCCGGAAATAAATATCCACTCCCTGAATATCCAAAAAGCACGGAAACTAAGAGTACAAAGGCAAAGGGACGCAAAACTTTACATATATATTTAACTTTAATTTGTAGCATATTTAATAAGTAATTAGAGACTAAATACAGTCGTTGTAAGCCGCTATTAAGCTTAAGAATTTACATCGAGAAAAGTGAAAAAGAAAGTACGGGATCAATTTTATAAAATTAAAAAAAAAATTTTTAGCAAATTATATGCTAATATTTTATTAATTCCTTTACAATAAATTTTTTATTTTTCATTTTTTTCGATGTATACCCACACATTCTCATATATCTGCTTTGGTTGATCGATAAAGCCGAAGAATACACTTTTAAGCAATAATTCATAAAAATCGATTTAAGCTATTGGTGTGCTGTTTTTACTTTTCAAATTATGCAATTTCAGTCACAATTAGATGTTTATCATTTATATCAAAATTATGTTCCCAATTTCCAATTTTTAAAATCATAATGCTATAAACGATTTTTATGTAAGAAAGTACATGGCGTGCTCAAAAACACTTACACACATTACATATACACACAACCCACACACAACTAATATGTATTTATAATAAGTGATCATGACATTAATTAAGTGAAACCGTTAAATTTTGAAAACGCATGCTTACATAATGAAATGGTGATGTTGAAGAATTATTTGAATAAAAAAATAAAAAATTTTATCGGTTTTGCTTAACTACGAACGAAGTACAAGCCGTTAATTGTACTTGCACAGTGAAGCCCAAGATTTTGTTGGTTAACTTTAAAAGCAATATCTTTGGGTTTTTAAACCTGTGTGCTTAATTGGCCGTGTTCAAACAGTAATATTTGATAAAAATACAGTTATCAATAGTTTAAAGAAATATATATTCAAAGACATATACGCTGTTTCGTATTTTATAAGAAGTGCATTGAAAATAATGCCGAAAGCCTTGTTAACTGAATTTATTTATAAAAGAGTGAGAAATATCATTACGTCAAGTGCGTGTAACAAACGATATTACTATTATTATTAATATTAAATATACGTTTTTAAAGTTTATTCACACTGAAGTAACAATAATATACTAAATTTAAAATAATCCGTCGATCAGATGAAATTAATATTATATTTATACGTATTATGTAAAATTAATTAGAAAATAAGGATGATCGTTTGCTGCACAAATTGTTCAATCTCAGATTAAGCAATTTTTCATTTTAAACAATAATCTGTGTGTTTAATTTTGCCGGCTATAAATTATACGAATCGGATATATTCTGTTGATTTGAAATTACGCAAATCATTGGAAATTGTATATAATTAATTAATCGACTTTCCATTTTGAAATCATTAATCCTTTTTTTTTCTAATTCAATTAATATATGTTATTGAATGGAATAGATCGCGCTTCAACATAAACAGGATCAGTGATTTTGTCCGTACGATAAGTGGTAAACATGTTTATTTTGTTAAATCGGCAAAATTAATGGTTTTGGGTGTAAGTGTGATAAATTTTTTAATTTTTCCTATACGGTACCTATACGTAACGATTTTATTATGCTGTTCGAAAACGCTGAATATTACACCTATTTGACGATTCTTAAAATTAAATGGAAGAGATATGTCAGTGTGGTCAGCATCATAGAATCGTTGCGCTGAAGTAGTATAGTATTGGCTTTCGCCGAGTCTGCACGGCAGTCTCTTGTGCAGGGACTCCTATACCTATTTTTTTTTTTGCCTTGATGAAAATTTTCTATTACGTGTACTACTAACTACTTATTTTTTTTCACTCCAGACGTCAGTATACTGTGCTAGATGTGTTGTCTGGTGATATGGTGGCTAACATTTGGTATTTCTATTGGAATGTGGTCGAAACACGATATATATATATATATATATTTCTTTTATTTTTTTTTTATCATTTTCTTTTGACAATTAATATACATTTTGGTTCTTAAAAACATTATGCATATATATTTACAATAATTTATAGATTATTTTTAAATTAAGGTCCTTTAAAAAAATTTTTTTGCCTACTATCATTTTTTGCAGTGTAAAAATTTTTAGTGTGATTTAAATTATGCAATAGCTCATCTAAATTCAATACATAAACAGAATAAATAACTGCTAGACAACAATTTTATTTGAAATTTTTTTTAATATAAATAGCAGTGTTTTACCTATAAAAGTAAAATAAAGAAAGAAAAAATAAAACTGACCTCGTTTTTGCCACACTCGGAGTGCACCCACCACAAGCTTCTGCCTTTGCTCTCTCCGCGAAAGCTAACCCCGTCGATGCAAATATAAAAGTCTCAAACAAAAAATAAGCACTCGCTACGCGTGGTTAGGAATACATTTTGTAACTTTTTGATAAATGTGTCAATTTAATTTATACGATGATTTACATCGATGGGCCAGTTACTTTTTAATTACATGATGAGCGCATTGGTGAGAATTCGAAAGAGATGGATATAATTATCCCTCTATTAAAGACAATAATAATAAAAATGATACGGATTGACTGAAAACGAAAAAAAAAATAACACGATTGTGGATAAAAAGAAAGAAAAAAAGGAATAGTTAACGCTACGCACATGTTAATTGCCTACTGTATACTCTCTGTACATCGATAATAATAATTATAATCAATAATCATGTTCAATAAATGTACTCGTGTCTCGTGGACATTATCTTTTGCGCTTGGTGGGTTTTGGTGGTATCTATTATCCTTAAAATACCTTACACGGTGGTCGTACTTTTTTGTTGGTTTTTTTTTTTTTTAACTTTTATACAGCTGAGATTTATTACTTACTGATCCTTAAGATTACGTTTAATTCAGCTTTTAGTTATTAGTTTGGAATACTTATTTTCAAAGTCTAAATTGATATAAAGTCGATTGAAACTTTATAGATTAATATATTAATGTACTTCCAATTTTTCTCGTTAAAATAAAAAAAAAAAAGTTATTTCAATCGTCTTTAGTTCAATTAGTTACACTGTATTAAGTACATTTTTGGGATTTTATGCATGAAAATTAAAAATTTCGTTTACTACCTCCAGCGAATTCCTGGTTGCATGAATTTCAATAAGGCATTCAGCAGTAAAATAGAATAAATGCAATATTAAAATGTGATAAAAATAACGTTCTTTGCAAACGAGTGCAATTTAAAAGTAAAAAAGTACGGTCATCGCTCCTATTTCCAAGCTCAAGCCACGTTGTTTGTCGATTTGAAAAATTAATAAAATTGACGCATCGGGCTTGAGCTTTCTTATATACATTATTTTTCATTGGGCTCGCAGGTATCTTTGGTGTTTCCAAAAACAAACAAACTCGCAGGGATTCTTTAAATGTTGTAACTTTCATACGTCCTTTGTCTGTAATTTCATTTATTTTCCTTTGTCATGATTTTTTTTTATTTCATGTGCTATTTATCCTATTTTATACTACAATCTTCGGTCGTTTATTCCTTGTTAGCTCTAGCTCCTACTTTCCTGTATTCATTACCATTTATTTCATCACATATTACATGTTTCCATAAGTTGGCTTTTGGCTATTGTTTTTTTTTATTAATGTAGTATTTATTTCTGTTTAAAAGGGCAAAAAGATAACTTATTTGCAACGTATTAATACAAATAATTTATTGCACATTTTATCTTAGTTGTTATTTTTAATAATTAAATTACTTAAAAAAAATCAATTAAAATTTTAATATATTTGCTTAACTGTTTATAGCTTGAAATATATATATTTTTTTTAATATATAGTCTTATGACATTTAGCATCATTGATGAAAATTGATATGCATAAATATGTACTGCAAAGTCAGCTTTTGAAAACATCGCAATTATAATTGTTTCTATACTAAAAATTGGTTGTAGTAAGATCAAATTGCACTTTATTGATGAATTAAAGTATATAAATATATTTAAGCTAAGACCATTACTGTATAGAGCTATTACTCACATTTTGCTATATAATGTTACCAAAGATGCCTGCTTTAGTTCCAAAAACTGTTTGTTATTATAATTGAAATAAAATTTTTTTTTATTGATGGCAAAGCGTAGATTTTCATTTTTTTAAGTACAATTAATAATATATAAAGCATCAATTTCATTAATAAATATATCAAATAAAAATAATTTAAAAAGTATAAAATAAATATTGATTTGATTCTAAATAAGTCAACGCTTTGCCCTCAAAATAATGTCTACAGCATCGTTAAAAGATGACTTCAATTTGAAGGCACCATCGTCAATTTTATCATGCTCGATGTATTTTCTCTTATCTGGCAAGAAATATTATTACGCATAACATTGGAAAATTCGCTTCTGTGGTGTACAAAAAATAAAATATTAAAATGGAGTGGAGAAGAGCTGAGAAATGTGTAACTAGTAAAAAAAAAAAAAAAACAAGAACAACAACGTTTACACTTGGGTGAATTGTTAAAGAAGCACAGAAAGCTTACCTACATAATATTTTTGTTACATTTTTTATTATTACAATAGTGGCTAGTTTTTTTCCTCTCTAACCTATCGTTTGACTCTTTTCATTAAAAATTTTTTATTCTACTCATTTTGCTGGCGGGATGGTAAGTTGCTGATGAATGTTTGGTTAATGAAAACTGCCATCACGGAAGATGTGATTTACGTGGGATTGGAATTAAAAAAAGTAAAATAAAATGCTTCCCTGCGTAAACTGCAGTAAATGGTGCACTCTTTTTCTTTCTGTCTCTCTTTCACATTGTCTGGTATCCAAAGAGAGAGAGAGAAATTGAGAAAAAGAAAGCGTATAATGGTTTGTGTACGTTTTTTACATTTTTACACGCATACAACATAAAAATTTGGTGATTTGGCAAAAAAAAAAAAACAAAAATCTTAAAACGAGCAAGAAACTTGGGCTGGATCTTGCAATGGTGGTGCGGCGTTGCAAAAAAAAAGGTATACGTTACGATGTTGCAGTGTCAATTTGGTAGCGGGACTTCTACGTGCAATACTAACTTCTGTGCTTACAGGTAGGCCAAGACAATCATTATTCCTAATGCTGCCTGGCAATGATATACATATATATATATAGCTTACACTTTTTTTATTTATATATTTATTTATTTATACTGTTGATTTTATGATTTTTAATTTTATGGGTACTACATTGGTGGCGTGTCAAAGTCTGTGCTTGAATATGTAGTGGCACGAGCCAGATAATCGTTAGTACATTGCACAACAAAAAATAATACATACCTACCCCATTACGGGAGACAAATTTGTGTGTCGTCTTTTACGGTTTATTTATACACTTTTTTCCATAACAGCCTCATATTGGCATTTCATATTAGATAATTATTGCGTGTTGATAATTAAAACCAAGTAGACATTATAATTTTTGTCACTATACCTACATACATTTCTTATTCTCCAATCCCCTCCCCATCCCCCTCTTTTTTATTGTACATAGAATTTTTCATTGGGTTAACGGTTTTAAATTGGCTATTATCTATAAATATCTTCTTATTATGGCATATATTAAACGTTTACGTTGAAGGTGTACAACTATCCACTGATCACGAGTTCAATCACTGGTTCATTTTTACATTTTCACACACGGCTTGAATAATCGTATAGTATATAAATACAAAAATTACGGAATTTATTGCCCAATTGACACAACAGACTAGAAATTTAATTTTTTCAATAATCTTTAATGAAATCTTTTCTTATGAGCCAATCTCTCCCAAGTTATTATTTATGAAACAACAAACTTCATAAGCGTAAAAAAATGGTAATTTTGATAAAAACACCATCAAAATGACAAATGACGCCTTATAATATGCGCAGCTCGGGTAAACACAAGTCGTCGCCTTACGCTACCCGCTCGGAAGCCCTTAATATCATCATAATATCTAATCGAAAAAATGAATTTGTTGATTATCCGATAGGAAGCACAATGATGCCACCGCCTATGGCCCCTGGGGCGATCCTGCCGCCTCCACCGTCTCCGGCGATGCTGCCCCACGCACCAGCAGCCTCCTTCGCAGCGGCCTACCCACGGATTTTCTACTGGCCTTATCCCTCGCCTCCTGTCAGTCCGACCAACTATTACAATCCGGCCACTGTGCCCGGCATTGCTCCGATACCTCAGCAGGCCGAACTCGTGAGTGTACGTTTTGTATTTATATATGAATAAAAAAACATACCTGTATCATTATTAATCAGTATATATCGTTTATTTTTTAGTGCATACCACGACCGGACGTTGATAAACGCCTCCATCCAACTCTTCAGCCACCTTGTAATCAATGTGTCGATCTCTTTATCGTCTGAGAAACGCTGTAGATATTTGAATTCCTACATTTTGTGACTTGCGTTCGCTAGTAAGTCAGCATTCTGTTATGTTTTTTTTTCTTTCTTTTTTTTCCTCGTCGAAAGTTGTTTTCTGGCTTTATGAAGTCATGCAATAAACATTAATGTGGAAGATTATTTTATTCCATAAGAGTTGATTAAATGATGTATTAGAGAGATTTTTTACATCGTCGGTAGATCATTTGATTAAAAAGTATACTTTAAAAAGTATCCAATTTTTTGAAAAAAAAAAAAGAAAAAAATCAACTTTATGAGTATCACAAATTAATATTTTGCGTGATTTTATTAGTTGTAATAAATTCTTGAATGCTAATAATCTTTAGAATAGCAAAGAAAACCAACGTTTCCTCATACTTGTCAAAGAGACGCGTTAAATATTCAAAATAATTGAGAAAGAAAAAACATCTTGTTTCGTATTCAACGTTATTCTTGTTGACAAATGCCAAGGGGCACAATTTTTCTAGTCTAGAAACAAACATTCAAAGCAGCGTTCGTGCTCGCGGTGAAAAACTTTAAAAAATACGAAATTTTGTCTTTTGTCCTTATGTTTTTTTTTTATGTTATTAAAAAAATAAAATAGTCAACCGCGATCACGAGCCGATAGCATGAAGAATTTACTGTTAAGCATATACTTATGATATAATACGCCTATCATACTGCATACGTAAAGTATATAAAATACTTTTTTTGTTAAATACGCAGTTTTTCTTTGCAATCCGTAGCGTGCATTAATAAATTTTATGCAAAATTTATATAAAAATACTAATATATAAATATAAAAGGTAATATATATTCATTAGATTATATTATTATTCCAAATATCTAGTAACTTATACCATGAGCAGATACGAGCTGCAAATAAGTTTGTTTTGTTGTTTTTTTAATGCATGTGAAACCAAAGTATCTCTCAAAATAGAGTCCTTCAAGTAATTTTTGATAAAGTTACGACTACAATTATAATTAAAAGTTATAATTAAAATGTTTACTAAACAAATGTATAATATTTAATTTTCATATCTTTTAATATTTACAAATTTCTAAACCTAGGTTATTCTACAATTCTCAACTTGAAACATCATTAAATTAATAAATATGTGTCACAAAATGTATCAATTCTTGCCATGAGGATATATAATTATTTCTACATATTCAACTTTTTGTAAAGTTTCACTATGCAAGATTATAAATTGATCTAGTGACTAATTAATTTGCTCGTACTGCTCATATTGTTAAAAAAGATATTAAATGCATAATTCTATAATTACATTATTACAAATGGCACTACAGTAGTGTACATAAGCAGCAAACATTACAAATGTCTTCCTAATATATTGATTACACAAAATATTTTTATGAACTTGATCCTTTCAAGCAAAACTACTAGTTTGTAATTGAAATTATTAGTTCAACTTGAATATAGCAATAGTTCTTTTTAATCATTTTTATTTTATATTATCAAAATTGCCATTTCTTTCCTCCGGTACATGCATGATACCGTCGACCGAAGTGCAATTTTCATGGAAATTTCTTATAACTCGAAGTTTTCACAAAGAAAGAATTATAAATAAATAAGTAAAAAAGAAAACTAGTAAATAAAAATAAACGTGCAGGTGCAATAAATAAACGAGCCTCTCTCTTACGAATAATGCGTAAAATATATTGTGCAATAAAAACAAATATATATGCAAATATATGTTAGTAGTAAATATATGTAAGTACAATATTAGTTGAATCAAATGATAAAAAAATAATATATACGCTAAAGCACCTTTAAGAAGCTGCTGATATTTTTAAGAACACTGTAAATTAAGGCGGTGCTTATGCACATAGTATAACTATAGTCTTACCTTGCCAAATTTTTTACTTATCGATACTCGTTAAAATTTGTTCAAGCTGTGTTAGGAGATGATTATTTTATCGTTTTTAATCTTTATATAATTTTAGACTAAAAATTTATATGAAATTTGGACTTAATTGTAGTATAGATATAAAATGTTATATTACATCTAGGTAAAAAAAATATATCTCTAAAATATATTAGTATGCTTAAACTTTGCCATCATCTCTTTAAATCAAATGTTGAAATTTTATTTAATACGTACTGTATGTATTATAAAAACAATCATCTTAACGTATATGTTAATGTAAATGCTATACTAGTTCAGATTATAAATGGCAAAGTAAAACTATAACACTAGTTTTCAAACAGAGTAAAAAATAGTCTCTAAAGTATAAAAAATTAATACTTATATATTTTCAAAAATTGTATGCATTAAAATTATATATAAATACGAAAAATATATAAATATTTATATATGTTAATTGAACAAATAAAAATCAAACATTTCTGAGTGTTTGAAAGAATGAAAGAAGGACACATATCTTTAAATCTAAAATTTGTTCAAAGATTATTAAATATCGATGACAAATTATTATATATTTTAATGTCTATATAATATATGTAATTCAGATATTATTGTTTTATACGTAATCTCCGAATAGAAGAATATCAGACAAATGCGTTCGATAAGTTTTAGATATATCAATAATGTTATTTTGTGATTCCATAACAGAAAGAGTTAAGTAATGAACAACGAATAATTTTCCATACTTGGAAATACATTCCATATATTTTTGTTGTAAGATTGTAAAGCAAAGGAGGTACACAATATTTTTTAAGGCAATACTATTGTTTCCTCATTTTTATTTCTTTACTTTCATTGACCTATGGTGCGTGTATGTTTGTACATATATGATGAATGATGAAAATTTGAATAATATGTCAAATCTAGAGATGGACTATCAATTGCCTGGTGCGATTTTTAAGGTTGTGATTCATATATACATTAAGCTCGATTTTATAAATGGTGCAATATGCCTTTAAACAATTGAAATGTATGTAAAAAGAAATTATACTTTTGCGGGAATTTAGTAATTAATTGAACAAACTTAAAAGCATCACTACATGATTTAAGTGTAAAGAACAAGTTAATTATTACAATATACGTAATTCAATTTATATACAATACATGAATGAAAAATAAATAATACGCATCCTGAAAAAAAAGAAGCTATATAGATTTGGAGAGGAAGTAAGCAGTATGATACGCGCTAGAAGAGTAAAAATTGATAATATGAACACCGTCGAAAGTTTATGTGCAGATGTGCGTGTCTGAGCTTAAGTGCGAATATTCCTAATAGTACATACATACGAGCTGAAGCTCGCGAATTTTTTAAGTTTATGTAAACGTAGAGAATTGTAGATATAGTTCGATTGTAAATGAATACCAAGCGTTTTTCGAAATAGCGTCTTAATAAATTCGTCTCTTTCAAATCAATGCAAGAGAAAAACCTTTTTCAAACTTGTCAGAAGCGTAAAACAAAGACGAAAATAGTGATGTGCATGTAGTTAATTGTATTTTGAAAGAGAAATTTGAATAAAGGCCAACGATGTGATCAATTGCGGCCAACGACAGATAGTATATATAGTAGTTGAGTTGAAAAATTTTAATTGTCTTTGTCTTGAAAAGAAATAAAGGTTTTATTTTATTGTTATGCAGCCTTGCTGCCGAACGACAATAATGGTTGTACGATTTAAATTATGATATAATTTTAATATTTAAATTATATGTTATACCAACATTAATATATTAAAAATCTTGTTGAAAAATTGTGTTTTTTCTCATTCTTCTCTTAATTTTTCTTTTCCATTAATTATTTATTTTTAAAATAAAATTATTGTAAGAATCAATAAAAAATTTTGAGAGGTAATATTAAAATAAACATAAGTAGTCGTAGTGTTAATTAAACTAGATATTCAGTAAAAATGTTTTAATATTATATTTTACTGCAAACAGGGTAAAAGTTTTTTAGTTCATGAATTTAAATTATTAGTTGACTAAAACTATAATTGCTTTGTACAATAAGAAAAATTTAAAAAACAAATTTTTTAAGGGGCAAAATAAATTGATATGATATTGAAGAGAAGTAGAAAATTGATTGCAATTGTATGGCGTCTAATTAATGAGAAATGTATACATTTAATGGATTAAGTACAATGGTCATTAAGACTAAATTTATTTCCTGAGGTTGCAATATAACTAATGTTGGGTGATTTAGGCGTCAGTGTAGGAGGGACGCTTACTCAAAAACATACAATAATAAAATGAAAAATCAAACGCCTTACGTTTCATTAGAGTGCAAGCAGTTGTGAAAGGAAGTTGATACTAAGATACAATTGTACTTATTCTTGCCGAATTATTTAGTTTATTAAATTGTACGAAAGTTCAGTGAAATATTATTTTCGTCACAAATTGTTTTTTATATAAAATTCTTAAAATTCACTTGGCTTGTCCATCTACTGGTTTATAATTGTTTACTGCATTATTAATTAAAATTCAGTAGCGATTCGAAGATGTGCCAAACAAAATCAGATTCAAGGTCAGCCGAGGCTGGAACATCTTGCAGATCGACATCGGAAAGGTAAGCCTCACGAGTCCAAGTTAATACTTCTACTTTCACTTAAGAAATATTTTAAATCCTCATTTAATTATTTTCTTTACTGTAAGTCAAAGCAGCAAAGGAGGAAAAAGCGAGAACGACAACGTCGACAAATATCCTCTGCATACGGCGGTTCGTGAATGCAATTACAAAAATTTAAAAGAACTGCTAAGCGACTGCAGCTCATCAGTTGTCGAGGATATCGATGGCCTGAAGGAGTGGGAGAGCGCGCTGGACGTAGCCGCGACTCTCGGGGATTATCAAGCGACATTGATGCTGCTCCAGGCTGGAGCTAAGCCGGCGCCCCGGTCCACCTGCAGCCGACCTATACCAACTTTTCGCAATGCTTTAAAGGGAGGAAATGTCGAAGTTATAGCCTCCCTCATCGCTCACGGCTGCGATCCGAATTTTCTCTTGAGCTCGGCAGATGAGAGTGACAGCTGCGAGAATTGGCCACTCGGTACTTTCTGGGACTGCGCTTTGGCTACGAATAATCTCGAGGTATGCATGCTCAAACTTTTTTTTGCTATTTTGTGAAAAGAAAATAAAAAAAAAATTAGTCAGTATTTTTTATGCGAAACTTTTGATTTTTAGGTAGTAAAGTGTTTGCTGGACCACTATCCCGACGTGATTTCAGATGAAGATAAATTTCGAAGACTCCTGGTGTCAAGCGTCGACCGAAATTCAAGCGGGATCGTCGAGTTATTGCTAAAGCTCGGCGCGCCTTTAAAGCCGCATCACGGAAAAGATCGATACCGGGAAGCCTTGATACGCGGCCTGACCGCCCACAGCCTTCACATATTCCAGCTGCTGCTGCGCCACGGCGCGGACCCAAACGTCCAAGTTTGCGAAAGCGATGAAGGCAGTTGCCTGCTGCACCTGGCGATCCAACTGGGGAAGCCAGAATTCCTGCGGATCCTGCTGGGCGCCGGGGCGAAGGTGGACGTGTGCTCGGAGAAATACGGGACGCCACTGCACTACGCCCTGAGGCTGCGCTGCAGCAGCTCGATGCTGGGCCTGCTGCTGAGGGCCGGGGCGGACGCGAACGCGCTGGACCCCTGCTCGGGCTGGACGCCGGTGCAGCTGGTCTTGAATCGCACCTGCTCGCTGATCTCGCTCCTCGACCTCCTGCTCGCCCACGGCGTGGATCTCGAAGTCCGGGATGCTCGTGGTGGCACGGCTCTGCACCTCGCTGCGGTCTACAGCGCGCGCGCCCTCGGCCACCTGCTGCTGAAAGCCAAGCCCAGGGTGGACCTGAAGGACAAGAAGGGTCGCACGGCTCTGCAGCAGGCGGTCAAGTATAAGAATCTAGATAGCATTGGGTGCTTGCTGGACTACGGAGCGGATGTTCGACCGTTGAAGCTTGCGGATCCGCTCCGCAATAAGTTATTGGATGAAAGAGTGAGGCGGGAACTGACTGAGGGTTACGTGAGGCATTGCATAGCGGGATTGAAAGTAGAGCCTGAACTGAAGACGCTTTCCAAGTACCATGGAAAATTGGAGGAGTATGGGAAGCGATGCGTCGAGGAGATGACGGCGATGCAGAAGACGATGCTGCACCGCAAGGTCACGCTTTACGATTTACTCCACGCGGATAATGAGAAGCTCGTAGCCTTGGCGAGGCAGCCCAAAGTACAGCAGATGTTCCAAACACAAAAGCACCAGGAAGGCTTGCCCATCTACGCGAACCTACTCAATTCGAGATTTGCTACTGCTGAGCGGCTTGAGCAGCATTACGATGCCGCGGCTACCAGCCTTCTCGTCATGTCGGAGTTTCGTTTCCCGAGTCGAGTACTGCACAGGATACTCCAGCATCTCGATCAGTCTGATATAGCAGGCTTGGCGGAATTTAACTTATTGTGATTACTTCTTATTTGTAAGAAGAAATGTGTAGAGTGTGTCAATTTAAAATATTACTGATCAAGATTTCATACAGAACTTTTGTTATTTTTCCGTTTTATATTTTTATAATTTTAATAAAAAATCAAATTTATTAGTAAATTTTATTTGTACTTCTTTTTTATTGTTTACCTATTTATTTTGATTTCTATTTATTTTTGGAATTAATGAATATGGCATTTATATTGAAATGTAGAATATTTTCCAATCAAAAATATTATGTCATGGTATAATCTAATGAAAGAGTCCAAATTTTTAATATAAATCTGCTTATATTTTATCTTGTCACGTTCTGCTTAAGAATATTACAAATCATGCTCTAGCGTCGAATAACTTACATAAAAAACAGATAAATATAATTTTAACATATTTTTTTTTCTTTGCGTCAATAAATGGGAATGACTAAATATAATTTGAATTTATTTTAAAGTAAAATACAATATCTAAGGAAATAAGATTGATAAGTTAATAAGCTAATCAAAATTGTTATGATTTTAAATTTTTGCATGGTCATTTTGTTTTTCAAAAATTTCTCTCTTGTTACGATATAGGTATCTGTGTGTTAGTTAGTTTGGTCGCATAATCATGAAGTAGTAATCGATAAGAGAAGATGCATTTCATTGCTTTGATGATAAATTATAAAACTTGAAAAATGGCAAAAGAACCGAATCATGTGATTTTAATAATTTATGTATAATAAATTTTTATATTAGATGTTTAGCAGTCAAAGTAATATAGCTTTCGTAAATTATAAAAAAAACAATAAAATTATTTTTAATTAAGACTTTAGAAATATTTTATTTAAACTAATTATTTTCAATGAAATGTTCAATTGCTTAAACAATATTATGAATATTTTTATTATACGTACACTTAAATTAAAATAAAAGTATAAAACAAAAAAAATGTGTAATCTATTTTATTTAATAGTTTTATAAATTATAGATTTCAATTAGTGAAATCGTAATGAAAAAATTAGTAAAAATCTATTAAACAAATATAATTTTTAAGGTATTTTGTCTACACAACATATTATATTTTAATCAATTAAAATTGAGCGAAAAATGCAACAGAAATAAAAAAAATACCGCGAGATCAAACTGCTTACGTAGTTAACGAGATTAAAGCATATTTTTATTTTTTACAGCATTATGTAGTGCTTTATAAAACTCAGCGATATGTCTTTCGAGACCTCCATTCGCGCTTCTGCTCTGAGATTCGAATCTTCTTATTTTTATTTTCTAAAGTACTAAACTAACAGAATGGCAACTGCAAAGTTCACCGATAATTCGCCTTACATTAAACCTAAACCTCAGCATTCACCTGAAGATTACCTGTACACCCAGTGAGTATGATTTTTTTTTAGTAAAACATCATAGATTGTTATATTATAATTTTAGTTTATTTAATTGTACAAGAAATTTTTTAATCATAAATTAAAATAGTTTTTAAAATATTAGAGAGGATAAATTGTAAAAGACAAAAACGTAGACTATGCATTTTAATTTTGTGCATATTTAAATAAGATACGTCAAGGACTGTGAGTTGCAATCCGATAAAGCAGTCGATCCAATAATTGGAGTCGCGCTTTTCGGCCTAGGACGCGCTGGGACCATTCATTTTTCCAACTTGATTCGTAATCCACGAGTCAAGCTTTTGTACGTCGTCGACGATTTGGAATCTAAATGGGACGCTGTTAGAAAATATTGGAAACTCGGCAAAGATGTTGTCATTATTACCAGTAAAGACGCCAACCGTGTCTACAACGATCCAAAGTAAGTTTTTGAACGAATTTTTTTCTTATTCAAAAATAGATTTTTTGTTATAAGCAGTAAGCAATTAAGAAAGAATAAAATGTAATGTGTATGGATATTTTTTTAAAATTGTTTTCCATATTTTTAATAACTTACTATTAGCAATAATAAATTAGCATTTTTCTTGGAGAAAATCAAAATATTGGCTAGCTATAAAATTTAAAAAAAAAAATGTTAAAAATAAAATCGATTGCACACGTGTGTATGTGCGCAGGGTCGACGCAGTGGTGGTCTCGTCGCCGACGTACACGCACGAGGACATCGTGACGAAGGCACTGGCAGCGGACAAGTCGGTGTTCTGCGAGAAGCCGATCGCGGAGAACCCGAAGGACACGGCCAAGTGTTACGAGTTCGCGGAGAAGCACGGCAAGCCGCTGTTCTGCGCGTTCAATCGGCGCTTCGACCCGAGCTACACGAACGTCAGGCAGCGGGTGAGGAAGGGCGAGGTCGGCCACGTCCACACGATCAGGCTGACCGCTCGGGACTCCCCGCTGCCCTCCATCGAGTATCTTAAAATCTCCGGTGGAATCTTCCACGACTGCATGGTGCACGACATCGATCTCATGACCTGGGTGCTTGGCGAGTATCCGACCAAGGTCAGTTATTCAAAGATATACAATAACTTGTAATTGCAAAAAATATTTCTTAATCTCTAGTTTTTTGAGTTTTAAATTTTTTCATACAATACATGTAATGAATTTATGAATTATTGCTAAACACGCGATGCGTTTTTGCTTTTAGCTGCTGAATAGTTCTTATCACACAAAAGTCGAGTCTTTAATCAGTATTTGCTTTTTTTTAAATTGTTATTTATCAGTTACGAATACATAAGTAAGCTGCAATGCCAAACATCAGTAAATTTTTTTAAAAGCTAACTTATTGTATCGTAATATCCAAATGAAAACAAATATTACCATCATTGCAACGCAAATTAATTTTGGCTATTGCAATAAAAAAGCAGAAAAAATCATGAAATAATTAAATGATGTATAGGTATCAGTACACGCAAGCGCCCACATCCCAGAAATCAAGGCCATCAAGGACTTCGACACCGTGGCAGCGATATTCCACTTCCCCTCGGGCACCGTGGGCATGGTCGACTTGTCGCGAAACTCGGTCTACGGTTACGACCAGCGGCTGGAGGTCTTCGGACCCAGAGGGATGGTCGACGCGACGAACGAGCAGCCGATGCACTGCGTCACCACGCAGTACGGGCTCGTGGGACAACGCAAGCCGCCCATCTGGTACTCGTTCGCCAGTCGCTTCCGGCTCGGCTACTACTACGAGATGGAGGCTTTCCTCGACGTGGTCCTCGGCAAGGCCAAGCCCGCCGTACACGCCAAGGAGATACTCGCGGTCAGCAAGATCGCCAGCGCCTGCGAGGAGTCGGCCAGGACCGGCAAGACCGTCGACCTTACCTGGTCCCAATCTGAACTCCCACCTCCGAATTAGGCTTCAAGCGCAGCATCTCGTGCTATTTGATTAAGAAATTATTTGGAGGACAATTTTGACTTAATTGGATGTTGTCGTTGACTGTGGTAAAAAAAAGATTGAAAATATTTTTTATAATATAAAATAAATTTTATTTTTTCTGTATAAAAATCAAATGTTATTTATTTTAATTTCTAACATAAATTGTTTTCCATATGCAAGCTTTTCTTTGTAGCAAGAAATTATTTTGTCACTGAATTTAAAAAAAAAAAAAAAATGCTTTTGTTTTTAGCAAAAATTAAATTGTCATTGCAAACTTATTGATTTGACAGTGCGCAGAAAGAAAAAAAATAATTATTTCTTTTACATGTATAATACACTGTTTCAAAGTAAATGTTATTTCAAGTTTTGTTTTTAATAATGTAGTAAATTTTACAAAAATTTAATATTGATCACTTTATCACAAGGGATCTGTCAATGTTTTCCTTTAAACCGCATATAAAATATAATCTTTCTCAGAGAGTAAATTTATATTCAAGTAAAGTACTTTAATTCTGATATTTACTTAAACTTTAAATATAAAATTAAAGATTTATATAAATTACAAAATTATAATACGAATTAATATAAATATATAGATATATAAGTGTTTTTTTTAATAGTTATGTCAAATAATTAAATACGTTTTACCCAGCTTTTGTTTAACGTAAGACCAAATTTCATTAAATATTAATGAAGTCGATTTTTTTAATCCACTAACAATGAGTTGACGAGGGCGAAGATCTGTCGAATAATATAACTGGTGTAATCGCAGAATCAATTGCGTTACAAATAATCGACGAATATAAAGATTCATGGATTGTTTTTTTTCCTGCGCAGCCAATTGGACTTTGTAAAGTGTAGATGATCCAAAAATCCTCTGAATGTCTGTTGGCGCTGCTGTTCCTCCCTGGCAATTTTAATTCTTTTCTTTATATGATCATCTATGCAGTCGCTGTCGGAGCTCACCTGGTCATCAGCGTCTTTTCCAGATTTCCCGTGGTTGTTGCTCGATGATCTTCTTATCGAAGACAGCCAAGATTGACGTTTTTTCGGTACTTCTATCATCATCAAAAAATTTATTATTTCATCCATACTATTTTGAATTTAATTTAATAATTATTATAAAAATAATAAATTTTACCATCCTTGTTTTCCTTGAATTCTTCAATAACAGCCTTATAGTTTTGCGACACTGTTACCACTACAGGACTGAACGTTGTCATTTTTTCATTAACGAAATGAGACTTTGTGTCAACTTCTTCTTCTTCTTCTTTTTCTTCTTCTTCCCTTTTTTCCTCCATTTTATTCATTCTAATTATAAAAAAGAGATTAATTTTACGTCACAATTGATATTGATAAAAATTCAAGTTAAAAAACACAAAAGACTAACCTGTCACACTTATCCCAATTTTCAATTCTTAGTCCCGTCTCGCTGACACATTCCCGGATACTTTTCTTTTTCAAAATAAATGATCCGTTTCTCGAGTGATCGTCGGTGGATGAAAAACTGTCGCGAGATACGATTTTATGACGATTTTGTTCGACTTTTAATTGCTGCATCAAATCTGCAAATAAAAAAAAGCACAGGTCTCATTTTTAACAATACATATATACGTATAACAATATGCTTGAAACGAAATAGGCAAAATATTTATACATACCTCTGTTCTCATCTTTCAATCGTTGTATCGTGTCCAGCAAGCTCTCCTTCTCATCGATCTCAGTCTCGAGTAGTGCCAACCTTTCAAGTGTCTCGTTCAACTGACCTTCCGTCTCTTCTTCCGTCATTTTTGATTCTCTTTTAAATCAAAAAAAAAAAAAATAAAATCTTATATTAAATAAAAAAGAAATTGATAAATAAAAATTATCTCACTGTAAAGATAAATATAATGACTTTTATATGTTAATATACCTATTAAACCGTTCGAGATCGTCGTTCTCCTGCTCTAGCCGTCGATTGCACTTGACCAGCTCGTCGTTGCGCGTTTTCAAAGCTTGAATTTCGGACTGTAAGGTGTCGATAATTGCCATCTGACGATTCGTTTTATCCTTCAAAGCTTTGTTCTCGCTTTCTAGCGAATCGTTGAGCCTACGCAGCTTTTGATTTAATTGCTCGGTCTGTCTGCACATCGCCTCGATTTCGCTCTCGTACGCCGTCGAGTTTTCCTGGTATTCTTTGAATTCTCTCTTGATCGTTTGTTCTCTTTGAATAAAGACAAAAAATTCAAATTTAATTATCTTGCATCAACATACCTATAATCAAATAACTTGAAAAAAAAATTTCTTCAACTGATAATAATTAATTCATACCTGATACTAAGTTTACGAGCGACTTTTTTCCAATTCCGTGGTTTGTCGTTGGGAGATGTGACAATCGTTGATTCTTCTACGGAAGAATCTGTAGACGAATGCGAATCTACGTCCATAGCGTCCAACTCCATGTTGCTGCAGAAATTAATGTGTACTTATTCGCACCTTATAGAATAACTCAAGATTATATGTTTTTGACTGCTCCGGTATTATCAAATGTAAACAAGCAGTCCTCCTCCTATTATTCAAGCACACACTTTAGTCACGAGAACGCGCAAATTTGTAAACATTCATCGCAGGCGTAGATTTTTCACATACACACACAATAAGTCTATATATAACCACAGAGGAGCCACAGTGTGTGTGTGTGTCCGTTCACGAGGAAACTTCAAGTACGACTGAGCCGAATGTTATATGGAAAATAAATTTAGTACCTATACCTGATGTGTATTTGAAATTTTACAAGCGGGGTAAATATGGCAAAAGCTGAGGGAACTGGAGTGGGGCATGGGAGGGAGGAGAGAAGGTTTATACGAAGCAGTTAATGCGCTTTGCCGACAAACAGATGTCTCGATTCTGCTATAATACACCTAATGCAGTCTTACACTATAGCGTCTTTGATTTTCGGGGATTTCGGAAGACCGATAATAAAATTCAGGTATAAAAACATCCAGTGCTTGCGTGCACGCTTGGTTTTTCAGCTGCCTTATTGCTTTTTCCCAAGGTTAGGTCACTGCTCGTAGTGCATTATAA
The DNA here is from genome assembly GCA_030522805.1 of Leptomastidea abnormis. Lineage (NCBI taxonomy): Eukaryota > Metazoa > Arthropoda > Insecta > Hymenoptera > Encyrtidae > Leptomastidea > Leptomastidea abnormis. The sequence goes on from JAPYZE010001014.1 coordinate 39,283, forward strand.
TATTGTTTGTTAAGGGATATAGATTTTAATATTAATAATAATAATTGCGATGCTTTGAATATTTTTTATTTTATTTTATTAATTATAAGTTAATTTTTATAACTTATAAAATTGAAAAATATATTCTGAATCATACCTATATATATATATATATATATATATATATATATATATATATATATATATTTTAACATACGTATCATTGTATACATTTTTTACATAGCTTAATATGTATTAATTATATAATAATTAGAATCTATTCCGCTTCTTGTTGGAACGAACGTACGTATTATCAACTGACGTGATTTTCCGTGTTTTTATTTATTTTTTCATAATTCTGAAAATACAAAATGATAATAATTATTAAAAAATTACAAACAGTAATAATTTCTTACAGTTTAAAAAAATACCAACACACAATTAATAGCTAAAAATTTAATAATGACTTACAGATTTAGCAATTTCAAAAAGACTTTGAAACATTCCTGCGCCAGTTTGTTGCACCATATTATAAAACACACCATCCTTTCGTTTGAATAATTCATAAGGATGATCAAACTCCTGTGAAAAAAGAAAATTGTATGCATTTATAGATATTTTCAAATTGAATAAAGTAAAAAATAATTAGAAAAAATTGTTCTCACCACTACGGTACCAGCATCCATCACTAGTATTTTGTTGCAATCCATGACGGTATTCAATCGATGAGCAATGACGAGTACCGTGCAGTTGACAAACTTCCTCCGTATGGCTTGCTGTATGAGATCGTCGGTACGCGGATCGACATTAGCAGTAGCCTCGTCCAGCACCAGTATCTTGTTATTCCTGAGGATGGCTCGTGCAAGGCAGAGCAGCTGCTTCTGGCCAACGCTGAAATTCTTGCCGCCCTCCAAGACCCTCGCGTTCAATCCGAGATCGGACTCGAGCTGCGCCTTCATCTCCACGTACTCGAGAGCCATCCACAGCTCGTGATCCGAGTACTCCTCGAAGGGGTCGAGATTCTTCCGGAGCGAGCCCGCGAACAGCACCGGCTCCTGGGGTATGATGCTCATCTTCGCGCGGAGCTGCTGCAGCGCTATCTTGTCGGTTGCCAAGCCGTCGATGAGGACCTCGCCCTGGATCCTCGAGAGCCGGAAGAGCGCGTTTATTATCGAGGACTTGCCGGCCCCGGTGCGACCGACGATGCCGATCATCTCGCCGGGCTCGACGCTGAAATTCAGATCTCGCAGGGCAGCGCTGCTCTGCCGCTCGTACGTGAGGCTCACGTTCTTGAAGAGGATGCCGCCCTGGGTGGGCCAGTCGCTGGGAGCCTGGTTGTCCGGTCTCGGCTCCAGCCCGGGCTCGCTGGGCAGCGTGGAGTACTCGAGGATCCGCTCGACCGAGGTCATCTCGTTCTCCAGCTCGGTGATCTGACGAATGCCCCACTGCAGCATCCCCGAGAGCAGAATGCTCTGGGTGATCAGGAGGCCGGCTTCTCCCGACCGCGTCACGTCTCTCGCTGCTACGAGGCTGAAGATAACGACGCCCACGAATATCACGCAGAGCAGCTCCGCGTACATGCCTAGCGCCCGGGAGCCCGAGAAGAAGATGAACCAGGCGGAGGAGTGCAGGTCCTGGTGGCTGTCGAATTCCTGGGTCAGGATGCTCTGGGCGTTCATTGCGCGAATCGTCGTTAGGCCCTGCACGCTCGCGCCCAGATGATTGAAAACTGGTGATCGAGCTAAAAAAAAAATAATAAAATAAAATTATATACCTATATGCACATACATAATGTGTACAATGCTACTGTTTCTTGATTGATTATTATTAAAAAAGTGTTTTTGATTTTTAATTAAATTCTTGTTGACAAAATAATTAAAAGCTAAATTTGTGAAATATTCAGCTTATGTAAGGTATCAATAAAAGTAGCGCCGACGATCTTTTATAAGTCAATTAAAATTTATTAAAAAGTATGAGTCATACTTTTGAATAAAACTTTGACTCAATTACATAAAGCTATTAATATTGGTTAATACACTATAATAAATTATTATTAAAATAATTCGAGAATGCGTTAAAAATGTGACATGTAAACTTACTGATTCCTTCTAATCTTTTAATACAACGGCTAGTTCTTGTGTAAAATATTTGTAAGAAAAAAGCAATCAGTCCAATAACGGCTGATGGAATCAATAGCCACAAATTAACACTAGCAAGTATACCAATGACGGCGAAAAAGTATATAAAAATTAGTAAGACGTCTATTAAGGTTCGAGGAACTCTAAGATCAATGATACCCATATCTTTCGAAAATCTAAAACAAAAAAATTAACATTAATCAATTTTAATTAGAAAAAAAAATCCATAAATTTTATTTGTAGGTATATGTTTGTAAATAACCTGTTCATTATTCGACCAACAGGATTGGCATTGAAAAATGCCATACTCGTGCGTATAATACTATTGAACATGCGATCGTGAAGATTTCGCGATACCCTCATGCACATGTCGAAAAAGGCAAATACGTGCATTGTGGTAACGAGTATCATTGAAATAACCAAGCCTCCGTAAACGTAAACGTAGAAGCCACGACCTCGAAATGGATCAGCTTCTCCCATCCAGGTAAAATTGTCTCCTCTCTCCTCAACGTCCACCCAGTAAGCTACGAAATAATCAATACCGCTGCTCATCGCCTGGCTTGATATGCTAATGAAGAAGACCAGAGCAACGAGGAGCCAGCTCCCCGCGGTTCTGAAATACTGCAAGTAAGTCTTGGCGGAGAGCTTGCCGAGCGTCCGACTCTCCGCCTGCTCCTCCTCGTCGTCGTAATTTTTCGCAAAACCCGCATCCTCTGGCGCAATAACTACGTCATCCAGCTTCATCCTCGCTCCTCCGTCCTCCGCTCCCCTCTCCTTCACCTCGTTCTCCAGCTGCGCAAATAGATCCAAGCCTAAGTCGCGCAGCTGCTCGTAGCTGCCCTCGGCCAGGAGCCGACCCTCCTCGAGGACCACGAGTCGCTCGACCTGTTTCAGGTACTGCAGCTGGTGGGTCACCAGAAGGACGGTCTTGCCGGCAAGCAAGTCGCCGAGGATGCAGCGCTCGAAGATGCTCCGTCCGACCCGGGCGTCGACCGCGGAGAGCGGGTCGTCGAGCAAGTAGACCTCGGCCTCCCGGTAGACCGCGCGCGCGAGGTTCACCCTGGCGCACTGGCCCCCGCTGAGGTTCACCCCGCGCTCCCCCACCAGCGTCCCGTCCCCGTGGGGCAGCAGCTCGAAGTCCCGGCGCAGCTGGCAGGCCTCGACCACCCGCTCGTAGCGGCTCGCGTCCAGCGGCGCCCCGAACAGGATGTTCTGCTTGACCGAGGAGGTGAAGAGCCAGGGCTCCTGGCTCGCGTACGAGATTCGGCAGCCTTGGAGCTGCAGCTGCAGCTCGCCGCTCATCTGCGGCAGCTCGCCGAGGATCGCGTGCAAGAGGCTGGTTTTGCCCGAGCCCACTCTGCCCGCCAGGCCGGTCAGCTTGCCGAATTCTATGCTCAAGCTTATCTCCTTCAGCACCTCAGCCGTCTCCTCCTCCGAATTCCATCTGCCGCTTATCTTCTTGAAGGATATTATTACATTATCTTTGTTTGATGCTGCTGTATCAGCAATTGAAGTGATGCCGTTGCTATTTTGATTATCCTTATTATTATTATTATTATTATTTTGCTTCGTTATTGGGTTATCTGGAATTTCTTCGAGTAGTAAAAACTTTTGAAGCCTCCCTACCGATACCAAAGCCTCGGCAAAGTCTTTTATCGCTGGAAATTAAATTTTTTATATTTCTTTATCAACATATTGATCAGATGACAAGTTTGATTATTATAGTTTTACGTTTGTGATACTAAACCCATGGTAAATGCTCTATAAAGCGACGTTCTTAAGACGTTATAAAACGCAGTTACCAAATAAACTTTTTCAACGTCGATATCATTTCCCAGCAAGATGTATAGCATTAATGTTACGAACATGCAGATGCGAGGAATGAACATTTCTAAAGAGTACCACAACTCCGCAGCGATGCAATTGATTCGATTAACTTTTACTTCTTTTCTAAAAAATTATTTTTATTTTAGTATATAAAGTAGTTAAAAATATAAAAAAGTTTATATATTTTTGAAGAAGTGAAAAATTCAATTATACTCTCGAGCTTTGTCCACTAGATAGGAAAATGGCTTTTCCCAAGCATACATTTTAATGACTTTTACACCGCTTATTATTTCACTAATCAAACCTAATCGCTTGTCTGTTCTGTCTGACAATTTTTTGGTCAATCTTGATGCTAGTTTGCCGCAATATCCTGACGACAGAAATAAAATAAATATAATATTAAAATGCATCGAAACATTTTCTTTTTGATCAATTTTTTTATTGAAAATTTCTTTCTTGCAATAACTAATAATTTTTGGTAAAAATAAAATTAATCAAGTTTTTATTTAAGTAAAGGTATAATACCGACCGTGTACTGGCATAAACAACAAAAGAATCAAAATTCCTCCAAAAGCTGATACAGAGACGTATTCATACAACAAATAAGCAATAATAATTGTTTGTAGAGGAGCTATCCAAATGTAGTGAAGGGCAAATACTGCATAATCTAATCTGTTGACATCGTTACTCAAAAGATTGATCATCTATAAAGAAAAAAAAACCACGTTATTCTTCCTTATGTAAAAATACTTGAAAAATGTCGAGACAAATTGAGATTTGTATAAATCGGCTTACCTGTCCCACGCTCGTCTCACCCTCTGCCACGACTTTCGACACTTTTAAGACTTTTCTGTAGACCAGCGAACAGCAAGCAACTCTTATTTTCATTCCAATATGCTGTATGCCTTCGAGCGATGGATGTAATATTATGCATTCCAATACAAGTCCTACGAATATACTGGTACCCCAAATCAAGCTTTCCGTCTGGCTCATCGTACTATCGACTGTAAAGTACCTCAATAAATTGACCAGTAATATCGGCTGCGTGATTCTACATTATTGTAAACAGAATTACAATTTTTTATAATAAATTTGCGCCAGGAGAAAGAAAAAACTCGCACACGCAGTGCGGGAATTAATATAAAGATTTAGCCTTAGATTCTACCTGACAAATAATTCGATAATTGCAAAAAATAATCCAAACGCAACGAAGTCACAGCCGAAACACTTGGCAAGTGCTTTGAGAAAGCTCGGACGTTGATTTTTTCCATGTTTCGTTAATTCTGCATTCCAATATTTTGATAATTTGTTACCTAAAAACTCACTTGCGTGCTCATCCAGAGGAGAATAAAGATCTTCTTTTTCCAACTCTCGCTTGAATCCTGTGAGATAAGTTCCGAGCAGCCATCTGATCAAAAATAGATATGACTTGCTTACTTATAGATGCATTTTATCAGATATTTTAATCAAACAGTTTTTACTCGTTTCATGAATTGATAATATATAAGAAAATTTATTAATAGACGATATTCTTATTTATAATTTTATATAATTTTTATTAAACAAAACTTACTAAAAAATAATCAAGTGTCTACTGTTATTTTTTTATTTTATTTCAAAAGATTTACGAGCAAAAACTCGGTTAAAACGTTGTAAAATTAGTAATAAAATATATATTGCGAATATAAAAAAAATACTTTAAATATTTTTTATCGATGTATGTATAGGTTTAAAGGAATTTTTAAATATTATAATGTAATTAAAAAAATTTTATTTGAAATTCATGTTCAACTAATGAAAAGCTGAAAAATTAGCATTTTTCGTGTCGTATAAATAAAATCAACCGTATATATATTATTTTAATTTGTGTAAAATATATTTCTACGATAGAGCATAGATTTTCGTATGAGTTTTTTATTTATCAAAAGAAACTAATATTTCGGATAAGTTTATCAGTCATAAAACACAGATAGGACAATGTTGACGAGTCTGTAAAAAAGTTGTAATCTTGTGCTACTGATTCTGCGGCAACAATCTGATGATAGGTAGGTAGGTATATACGTGTATCTTGATAAGAATTTAGTGATATACAAGTTACAATTAACAATTAAATTATAGTTATCAACTATAGAGATACTATATATAGACATATCTTACTTGAATGAAACGATGGACAAAAAACTAGCACCTTGCCGAGGATTCCTTACTTTTTTCTTCTCATTCCGATCCATAACTGATATTTATAATCTCTCGCTCTCAATTTTCACCTCAACATCTATATGAATTTTTATTTGTTTCAATTTATCCAATTAAAGTGAAAAAAAGCGTTAAATTCCTTTCCCCATATCCATGTCAAATGAGCAGAATCGCAGGATTTTAGGAGAAGTCTTTTTGTGTAGACTTACATGTACAGATATGACACACGCACAGCACACATTATTATATATATCGAGAGCAAATGCTAGAATAACGAACACCAAATCAACGAACAAAGCAGGAATGAAAGAAATGCCGGTCTCTCTCACTCACTCTCTCTCGACGCGTTTCTATCTGTATTAAACGATTGGCCGAGCTTAATAGCCAACAGCTCGTTTCAAAAGTTTGCAAACGACAGCGTCGTTAAGAATCTGTCTGTCGCGAGAGACGCGCGCGAAAGACTAAGCTGCTCGCGGGAGTGATTATTTTTATAGACACGCGCGTGAGTTCAAGGATCACAAATATATGCATGCACACATACCCACACTATAACACACTGTATAATGCGAACTGAGTGGCGCTCTTTCTCGCATATTGTACAGCGACACTCAGCCTACTGCTGCTGCTGCTGCTGCTACTGCTGATTATACTCACAACTCTTTATCTGCTGTCGGTTTGAAAGAAAAACTTTTTATATTTTCTTCATTATTTATCAGGCGGTCCCTGTATTGATGCAGGTGCTATTTTTATTTAATTTACCAATTTTCACTCGAATTATATTTTATTATTTATAACATTTTAATCCTAATATTCGCATTTCATTAGCATCAAATTGATAATTATATATAATTTTATAATTTCATTAAATCACTTAAAATCAACACATTACTCCTTTTTCTTTTTTAATTATAAACTTCTTAATTAACATGTCACTTTAACTTTAAAATATATAAATAATAGTATTGTAATCACTATTATTATTTTTTTTTTTTTTTTAATTATAAAAATACCCACATAAAGTATAAAACTCCACTTAATTGGCCAAGCGCCTGTCAACTTGCAACCCGCCACACAGCATCGAGAACTTGGTAGTTCTCCGTAAAGGCGTTACCGGGCCAGGTGAGGAACACCTTGTAGGTTACCATGGCTACCTAGCGCACCGGCTTGCTCAAACACAAAGTCCCTTATTCCCGCATGTATTCTGGCGATCGTCAGTTCAGCACTATACAATTGCAGGGCATCGGGGGAGTTTTAAGTGTCTTCCAGGATTATTAAGAATTTTTGGTTTCCAATGTTCCATTAAAAAATTGTTTTTTAAAACAACAACAAAAAGCTCTTGCGTGAGTCGTATAGATTTACTAAAGTTGATAAAGTTTCATTTGTTGAAAACAACTACAAAAATCGAGAATATGAAAGTTACTTTGAGGTTGGGTTTATTTTTATTTCTAAAGACAATATTTTTCAATTAACGGTTATTTTTTATGTTTACTTAATAAAAGTGATATTCTAGTTTGTTTCTGAATGTTTATAACTTTTAAAAGAATATATAAATAACATTGAAGTTAAAATAAAGGAGTTAATCTTTCTTATCATTCTAATATTTTTATTTACAAAAAATAGATAACGATTGTTTTAGTCTTAGATCTAAAAAAAATCTGATATTTCAATAGTTAAACTGTGTATCGTTAAATCTTTAATAATCTAATTTTATCTTTAAAGATAAGAGAATACTTTTATTATGAATCATAAGATCTATGATAAAAGTTAACTGGTTAAAAAAATCTCCTAAATTAAAATTTATACATCTTATTGTTTCAGCAAGGCATGCATTTGTACGTATAGTCAATTTTTTAAAAAAAAAACAAACATTGATCCTACTCGTCGTACAAGCTGCTGCAGGAGCCAAAAGTGCGTCAGGATTGAAAAAAGATCGGGCAGCAGAGTATCTCTCTTTGTATAATAGAGCTATACAAAGCACACACAAGTTGTCAAAACACAAGTGTATGCCTATATACCTATATACAGGTATACATAAGAGTCAAAGAGCCCAGCAGTAGGAGCTTGGCAATGCAGAGTAGTGGCATCATAAGAGCAGCCGCATCAAGAGGAGTCTCATCGGGCCACGAGAGACGAGTGGGGCTCGCGAGAGGAGAGGGGACTCACCTGTTTCACAACCTGCGTGACGTAGGCCGCGATCACGTGACTTCAGCCCGTTCACCCACCACCTCCACTTTATATCCACGCTCTATAAGAGCTAAGCTATAAGCGCACCTACCTATACACCAACAACTACAGGCTCTACTCTGGCTCTTTTATACAGCCGTTCGAAAAAGCCCCACGAGTATAAAGCAAGAGAACGAGTTGGAGTTACATACGTGCAGCGCGTACCTCACGTATATATAACTCTCTCTTTCTCTCTTTCGCCGTATACACTATATAATACGGTCGAGTGCAGCGAGTATAGGTGTAAAGAGTAGGAGAGAGAAAGAGAGAGAGAGAGAGAGAGAGAGAGTGCGGCGTTTTATATAGTGAGCGAGAGAGACGACATCGCGCAGGAGGAGAGAAAGAGAGGTGGAGAGAGCGCGTTCACCGCCGTGTAGCCCACCGCGAGTCCAGGAGTCGGCCGCAGTCAAACCGCACCCAACGCGCTGCCAGGAGCTCTCGCCGCGGCTCCGCATCGACGCTCCCGCCGCCGCCACCTTCCGTTGTATATATTTATACATCTTTATACTCGCCGCGCTTACGTTAATGTAAGCATCGAGCTCTCGTCTTCCCGGCGAGCTTTTTAAGTTTTTACTCGCCTTTGGGACGCGAGAGCTTTTCCACGCAGGCTATCTAACGCTGCTGCTGCGTGTCTTATCACTTTCAAGTGAAGAAGAAGGAGCCAAGAGGTGTTCAACAAGAGACCAGTGTGTTTCCCCCCTTCATGCTGCGCTCAGGTGTTGTACGTAATACAGGAGAAAAGAGTGCGTCGACTCAAGATATAATATATAAGCTATACAAGCTACCTATACCAACCGTCCATCCTCACCTCTCGATCCGCTCGTGTGGCCGTTTAAAATTTCAAAACTTCGTCTCCGGCTTCGCCCCCTCCTCCACCTCCGCCAACCCAACCGCCACCCGCGCTGGGGATCCCATGCATGGCCAGCATCGGAAACCTGTTTTGGAGAGCAGTAACCGTCGTCCGTCCATCCGGTTGTCTGTGTGTCCCTATCCTACTACTACTACTGCTATACCTACATCTATACTCAAGACGTGAGACAAACTCTCGATCGGCGATAATCAACGTGAGAAGAAAGGTAAACGACGAGTAATAATATAGATATAGTGTGTGTGTGTGTGTACTTACAGTGTGTGTTGGCCGCGATTCTCCGGTAATACATAAATGAATGAAGTTCTCTACTTCTCTGCTGCGCCGATGAGATAAAAAGAAAAGTGAGATAAAAGGTCGACGGACATTGATGATGGGAAAGGCTTCTCCTCCTTGATATACGCGAAAGTGAGCGGAAAGTGAAAACCAACACATGCACGCAGCGACTGCTTTTGCATGTACACATATACCTATAGAAACAACACAAGAAGTCAAGAAGGGAGCTGCTGCGCGCGAGAAGGTCACACACGACCAGTGCGTGTGTATGCATGTTATTGTACTATACATAAACTCGCGTGCAGTATGAATATATAAGAGAGTTGACTAAGCTGTTGCTGTGTAAGGTGGTAGGTATGAGAATAAGAAGAAGCAGCAGGAGGAGGATGTCGTCGCGACTGCAGCAGCAGCAGCAGCAACCTCGCTGGCGTATTCTCATCGACTCGTCGTGGACGACGTGATGACTTTGGAATTACGCGCGGGAAAACTGGTCGCAGAATATCAGTATTATTGCACACTTATAAGTTCGTAGAATTTTCTTATAGGAGGAGCAAGATTCTTCCTGCAGCGAGAATCGATCTCGTCCTTCCACTAATCTGTGCCCACCAGTGATGAGACGCGAACGAATTTTAGTTTTTTTCAATTCGCGGAATAGACTGCTGCTGTTGCTCGAGGATCAGTGTTTTATAAATAAAGTGTGTGATTCACGCGGTGATATCGTCCGCGAGTAGTTATATTATCGTCGTCGTTGGATACGGAGTGAAAGAACTGAAAGTGATAAGCACCGCGCGGGGGGCTATACACGCACACACTTGTTTCCAGTGATAAGGGAGCTTACATTCTTTTCTCTTTCTATTCTTTTATACATATATATTTTTTTTATTGGCTTTCTCAGTCCGTATCGAGAGACGTGTTACGACTGTACAAGTCGTTTGCACGTTCCGTTTTTTTTTAAGTGCCCGAGAAGAAGATTGGCTCTTCCACAAGCCGAACAAAGAAGCTCGCGAGAGACGAGAAAGTGTAGCGTGAAGCCTGGAAAGGATACCTATACCTTTTCACTGCGCGGACACGCCACGGAATCTGGATTATATAGCCGGAAACGTCGTTGAGTGCAAAGCCATCACAAAGGCCTACAGAATCGATCGGTACCACCGATTTCCGCTGCAAGCAATGACCTGAGTTTCGAGAGAGCTCGAGGTTGTTGTTGTTGTTGTTGTTGTTGTTGGTGTTCAAGATGCAGCAGCAGCAATTGAGAAGAATGGCTGCTGCGAGGTCGTTGTTGCCCGTGGCTCTGACAAATCTGGTGTTGCTACTGCTTGGAAATGGCAGCTCGCAAGGTGCAGTTGTGCAGGAGAGCACCGAGCCCTCCTCGATCTACTACACCGAGCCGAGCTACGCGAGCTCGAACTCCATCGAGGCTGGATACCGGGGACTTACCGAGCTGCCGGGCGGCAGGATAGTCAGAGGTCGGCGAGCGCTGGAGCGCACCAAGAGTCCTTACGTACTGCGCGAGGATCTCTACGTCGAGAGGGATGCGGAGCTGGTGGTCGAGCCTGGCGTTGAGGTGCGCTTTGCACCCATGATCGGCATCACGGTACGCGGAATCATCACTGCCCAGGTATGTCTTGCTTCTCTCTTTTTTTTAATTTTACTTTTTATTTGGCTTTAACGATTTGAATAAATACTTCACCGCGAGACTGAGAATTCGATGTGTGCCTTTGCTATGAGAGAAACTCATTTTTAATAATTATTTAACATATCAAATTACTTTTACTTCTAATAATTATATGTAATTGAGAAGAAGTATTTGTATAGTATAACTAGTATTCTGGGAATACATTTTTTAAAATAGCTGAAACGCTTCAATAGCCGCATAGAAAAAAATTAAAAAATGTTGTTTGCTGGCTCATTGCGTTGGAATATGGTTTTGTTTCATCAAGACGAGTTTGCCGATGGCTCTTGGTTTACCGTGTGTGTGTGTATATAGGTATATATTACGAACGAGTAAAAAGAGCCGGGAGGATAATTACGACAGCGTCTGCTGTACGCTATAGCAGTCATGTTAGGGCGAGGTTGACATAAAACGAACGAAGCTATATTCATGCTTGCGAATTATATGGTTTTAATGCATCGGAAAAATATGTTATTTTTTAAATTAATTTATGTTATAAATTGGTTAAAATAAATTTTAATGCGTTAATAAAATAAATTTTTAAAATTAATTTTATCAGTAAATTTAGTGCATAAAAATATAAAGTTATAACATGGTAATAACATTTATAAAGATTATTTTTATGATTGCAAATTCTTGAGAAAAAACTTTATTAAAAAGTCCTACATAAATTTACTTTTATTATACTTTTTTCAGTAAATTACAGCTTATTATCGAAATACATTGTTATGATAAAAAATTGTTAACTTAAAGATAGTCTCAAAAATCTTTTTTCTGTTAAAACTATAAATTCATCGTTTTCCTAATAAACTTTCGAAAAACGTTAAACGTAGCTGATTTTAACTCGGTATTAAAAGCATTTCATTTAAACAGAAGTACGTCACTTGAACTTTTTAAGCGTAGTTATTCTTTCGACGTTTGTTAAGTTAAAAACGACAAGAGTCTAGAACGACAAACATCGTCTAGATCCGTAGCTTGATAAGTATACTACTATATAGGATATAGCGTAAAAGCCGAGTCTAGTAAAGTAACAGTAAACGACTAGAGAATCGGCATCCTATGTATAGGTATCCCCCGAGAGTAAGCGAGAGAGAGAGAGAGAGAGAGAGAGAGCCCGCGGGAGCTGCTCTAAGGTCAATGGCAAGCCAGCAGCCGGAGCGTGATTCCCTTTGGAAAAGCTGTAACCTGTTGATATTCGGTATATACGTTAAAACCAAAAACGATTTGAAACAGTCCAGTAAGACTTGCTGGTTCTAAAATCTTATATTCGCAGCGTTTAGCAGAAAGCTCGCGTATTACATACGCAAAGGTATTAAAGGTGAAGGGGCAAAGGTATAGATGCATCCTTGTAAGTGCTCTGTAGAGAGAGAGAACCAAGCGCGTGTTCTTTGTTTGATGTAACTGGAGAGCGAGAGATCGAGAGTCATGCGCAGCAGCAGCATACTGTACGCGCGGGAGGGAAAAGCCACGATCGGGAAAAAGAGAAAGGCTACTCGAGCATAAGTATATGAGGTATATATAATGTAGCTCTGGTATAATGCTATGTGCCACTCGCGTATGGACAACAAAGAACTCGCGCACGTTGCTTTATTCTTATTCCCTTCTTTCCCCTCTCTTTTTGTACATAAGAAGGAGTAGGAGGAACAAGTATGTAGGCAGGGACAGGCGAGCGATGACGCGCGATTATCGAATCGTTACAGGATCGTCCCTGGGCACGCATACCTATACACCTATATCGTAGGTGAAATTTTTGCGGGGTAGAAGAAAACGTTGTTTGCGAGAGAGCACGTAGTCGGTTATGTAAATTATTATTCTTGCCTGAGGCATGTTTTCGATGCTCGATTATGACTACTTTGTCAAGACATTGTGCGTATACAGTTCCCTATTATATATACGTTACAGAACGTGCTTTGTGATTTTATTATTGATTATGATGATGATGATTGAGACTTGTGAATTATATGAGATGAATGATAGAAGGGTAGTTGTGAAGAGCTGAACGATATCGTCTCTCTCTCCAGGGAGGTGATGTTCGAGGTCTCAAAATAATTTCTGATATGATCTGTAGATTAGAAAAGAGACTGACTGTGCGCTGAAAAGTATAGTTGTCTAGGATAAAGTCAAACTTTAGTAGTTTGAATCATTTTCTGAGGTCTATGATCTATTATAAGGGTGACATGTCCTTTATTACCGCATTATGAATTATTCAGCGGTTATTCTGACGATAATTTCAACATCTTATTTAGTAGCTCATTTCTTTTGTGAGCAACTATATTATATTATTAAACACATTTGTAAAGCTATATAAATTACATAATTGTACAATATTTATATTCTTTAGATTACATAAAAATTAATTTAAATTTTAGAAAATAAATTAAACAAAATCAGTAAAAACTAAACAAAAACAAAAACAAAAATATATCAGCACAAGAAATACATACTTTTTTAATCTCAAATACAATAAAACTATCTAAATTATCTAATACAAAATCTGTCACGTAAATTTACAAGGGAAAAAAAATCTCGAAAGTTTATCCTCGAAAAGCCTCGAAACACGCAAGCCGTTCAACAATCTAACAACGTTTCGCCCCTTCCCCTACACAAAAGAAGAGAAAAAAATCGAGATTCCCAACAAAAAAAGGTCAAAGATCTACGAAGGGTCCTAAAGTCACTAATGAAGGAAAGGCCGGGGGTCCGGAAAACAAGATTTTCCTGTAAGATCAGAGAGCGAGCGTTGACTCCGAATCGATTTAGCGCCTTGGTCTGTATTGTACCTTGAAAAAGGTCCGAAGAAGCGCCGATTTATGTATAGGTATAGGTATTCTAGACAAGAGCGAGAGAGAGAGAGAGAAAGGGAGCTGTTCCTCCGAGACGCTCGCGTGGGACTGTGCTTGCTGGCTCAGTCGACCCTTCTTTGGTTTCTCTCAAAAACTTCTTCGTTCCCTTCTCTTTTCTTCTTTCTCGTCTTGTGGACTAACTTTTTTTTTATTATATTATAGATGGCAGAGCCACATGTCGCTCAGTCGTCTTCTTTCAACGTCTCACGCAATGACATGTCAATACACGAGATGATATTATGCTTCAATCTAAATATTTTATTATTTATTTATTTTTTTTTTATTTTGTACATCGGAGTCTTAGCCTATTGATTTTGCTATATCGATTGTGTTGAAAAAGGGTTGAACTTGTCTCGTATTTTTCGGGGGATGTAATCCTAGAAGGATATGCAATCCTTCGTAAGAGTCTTCGAGAAACGAGAATACCTTTGTGTGTATATCGTGCGAAAGAATATTTTAAGGCTTGAATTATTATAGCAACTGTTTTCTAACGATAAAATTTATGGAGCATATTATTCTTATTATTCGTGTATATTCCTTGCTACAATAGTTGTATAATTAATTTAAAAAAATAAATAAATAAAACATACGAATCCACAATAATTATGCTTCATTAAAAACAATCGAGTCAACTCTAATTATACCCCTGAGAAATCTAAAAATAATATGAAAAAACCAAGAACGATGTGATCGATCATCAATGAACCTTATCACAAAAGGTATCACATATCCTTGATTTTTCTATCTCTTACGAAAATTTACGCGTAGCATATAGTTATATATCCAAAGCAAGCATCAGACAATCTGTCGCTGCGCACAGAAAAATAACTAGGACGCGTGTAATCGGTCGACTCGATCGCACATCCGACACACGCTAGGCAGGCTAGGCAGCATATAGGCATTCATATAGGTATTCAGGCAGGCTCCGTTAATCCTTCGCTCACGCTCGCGCGTCCGGGATCTCTTTCCTGCGTGGAAAATGGATCGGTCCCTCGTATATATAACTATATACTATATACTATAGCGCACACAGCCACATTAAATCCAAGATGAGAAAAAAAAATAAAACGCTCGTAAATTAAAGCCCACGGTCTTTCAACGCGGAAGAAAAAAATCCGAGTTGCTGCATTCGACGTGAGGATTCTTTGGATGCCTTCTCATGATGCCGTCTTTATTGTTGTGCTTATATATTTATGACTCCGCGGCCAGTTTTGGAATAATACACAGCTGGATTAGTTTTGCTTCAATGAAACTGAAATTTTTTTGGATTTATGTCAACGAAAAGATTCCATGCGTAGCAAGTTATCGCCCAACAGGTTTTATACAAAAGATACCAGAAGTTCAATGGATTTATTTATTTTTTGATAAAGTTTTGATTCAATTTCTCATATTTGTTATTTATGTGTACGTATGCTTTATCGGAAAATATGTTATCTTTTTGTTTTCTGTACATATAACGAATCATAGTAATTACTCAACGTTTATTACATGAACGGAATTTCTATTTCATACCAACGATTTTCTTCATTTTCACCGTACAAAAAAAAAGTAATGCAATATTTTTCAGACTAGGAGTAATTATGAAAAAAAAAAAAAACCAGCAAACAAACTAGAAAGGTAGAAATAAGAAGCTCGTTATAATTTTTAGAAGTCACAGAGCAAATAATCATTATAGGTGTGCAGGATTTCTCTTTCGCTGAAAATGCAGCGCGCAATAAAAACAAGAGTATATTATAGGTAGCTCTCCCAGCTTTGTCTGCATTGTTGACTCGGCGCCAACAACGAGTCCCACATTTTTCTTCACACCTCGGCTTATACAGCTCTTATAAGTGTATATATAAGTCATGCTCCGAAATGCAGGTTTTGCAAAAACCGATTTCTCGGGGCCACCCACAATACCTACACTCGTGTATCTCTCGCGCAATCGATTCTCCCCCTCTCTCTCGATAATTCTATATAAGCTCTCACGTAATTCGAGTGTAGAGTAAATCTTGATATCCAGACATGCAAGCGAATAACCTAGAGTAGCAAGAAAATTACTTACTCAAGCCACTCGATATATATATATTTTTATGCAGCTAATTAACGATTTCCGAAGTGAATCATTAGCTCGTGGATACATGTGTACCTATAACGAAAGAGAGAGCGAGTTTAAGTCACTTTAAGTGTGTGTAATGAGTGTGTGTGAGTGTGGGGGAGGGCAGCGATCGGCCGAGTGATTCACTTTGTCGTTTGCGCGCAAGCCGCATTCGTCAGCGATTTCACAATGACAAATAATCGACGACCTGAAATCGCGTTTTCTTGCCGATACCCATAACACTGCAGCTGAGCGTAAATAATGTGACGTTGGATAATCCGGATGTAAAATAGCTATAGCTCTCTTCTCGTTTCTTCCGAGCTTCAAGTTATTGCAAATGTAATGTGTGTGTGTAATATATTCAGAAGCTACTTCCGCATAATATATGTTATGATAATTATTCCCGCGTGGATTCGTCATTTTGTGATTCACTAATCTTTTTTTAAATTCATTTTTTATTTCAAGGCAAAACACTTTGACATACATTTGAATTTTTTGATTCAAGAATACCTATAGAGTGTTGCTCTTGCAATCTTATATGCGAGTATATGCAATTGCCCAGGTGTATTTCCTTACGATGACCAATAAGTTATAATTTAATAATGTATGATATATATGTATGTATAAAGCAACATCCCATGGTATGCGTCATAATATTAAGAAGAAACACTCGATCTCTCGCATATGGAGCACATATAAAATATTAATAAGACCTGCTTAAAACTAGTTCACGGAGTTGGTACATTTAATACATGTACATAGTACGGTGGTAGATGAGAGTTAACCCAATTAAAGGTCAATTGTCAAAATTCTCAAGTAGTGTAATCAATGTCAAATAATACGTAGTAGTAGCAGCAGTAGTAGTAGTAGTAGTAGTAGAGATAGAGAGTGAGAACCTGCACGACTTCTCTCGTTTACTACACAGCAGCAGTAGCAGCTATAAGTTCTGTAACATGCCATTCATCTCGACTCATTGACATAAAAGACACGCCCTCGTCTCTACCATTGCCCCCTTCCTTCCCGCGACAATAATTTTCCCGAGAGCAATAATATAATAATTCTCCTTTCGCAGAAGCGTTATATGGTACTTGTTCAGACCCAGGCCAGCACGATAGCATTACTTTTATTTAACCAAGTACATCATCAGCCCGAATACTTTACATTACGTTTTTAGGTATATACACGATACGTGGCTGCTGCTGAAAGTGAATCATTTGTTTCGGAACGCGGCATTTGCGCAACTGTGGACTGCTCTCTTTCTTTCTTGCTGTGCGGAAGAAGCGCTTCATGCTGGGGCGCGGCGGCAGTGGTATAGGTGCAGTCGCGGCGCTATTACTCGAATATATAGAAGAAGAGCAGCGACACACTTCTATACCGCACAATGACACCACCGCGCCCGGCTTTCGTTGTCGTATAGTCCCCTCCTTTTTCTCTAATCTGGATAGCGGACTCGTGCCACGCGCGTTCACTTGATAAGATAAGCTCGCTCTCTCTCTCTCTGTAGCTTCGTCTACTGTCTCCTTATACAGCGCATCAGGTGCATATACCAGCCCAACCCGAGTGCCTGGTATCTATACCATAGAATATTATACTTGAAAACGGAGCACTCTTCTTTCTCCCCGAAAATGATCGATGATAGTCGAGAGCTGCAGCCTCGACTTGAATTCGCTTTCTCTCTTCTTTTTATTTTTCTTGTTCTTGGTTCGGCTGTTGCTTTACTGTCGTGTAAGTTTACAGGTAGATTGAATTACGTGGGAGTGAAGAAAGAGTCGTGTGTGTGTGTGTGTGTGTGTGTGTGTGTGTGTGGGTGTGTAGGTAGATTCTCTTGCTGGGACTCTTATCGCCCAATTGGGAGGTCTAAAGAATATTTGGAGTCGAGGTGATAAGGCAGTTTGCTAAGCGAGAGTGAAATGAAGAAATGAATTTTTTTTTTCTTCTTATTACTACAAGGTGAAATTGGAGTTCCAGCTGGCAAACTCGTCTGTCGTGATTTGTTTAAATGGAAGGAATATTGATAAAGAGCACTTAGAGATATACGATATACATGTAGCACAATGGTGTACCTAATATACTTTCAAATTATTTTGACACAATTTTTATGTTATTTCAACTCATTTTACATATTAAACTATTATAGGTATAGTTCAGACATACTTTATGAAAAAGAAGAAAAAAGTATAAATTAAATATTTTGTGATATAATTTTTGTTTAATTGTAAAATTTTAAATAAATTTTAAAAACATAACTATGTAATATACATTAATTAAACGTTAAAATGATTTTAAAAAAGAGCAATAATAATGTAATAAAAAATTAAATCATTCCTTAAGTTAAGACATACCTCATATTCATTGACAACAATAGCAACAGCGCACATGCCTTATATAGCGAATGAAGAAACAATAGAGCCCGAGCCCTCATACAAGATTCAAACGGTAAACTCGTGTCGCAGCTTAAGTCACCTGTGGCTTACTCTTGGATCATCGTCTAAAAGCTTCCATTACTTACTTGCGAGTTTTTTTTTTCATCCAGGCAGCAGCGCTGAAAAAACCCCAAGCGCATTATTAAGCTTATTCAGCTGCGTGTACATCATTACATAAGTGTATACCTAATTCGGTACACCTTCCAAAGTCATATTAGGACTATATAGGCACAAAGCGCAGCGCAGCGGCAAAGAGAAAGAAAGAAAGAACTCAAGTGCTGACTCTCTTCGTGCGGGGGCGTCTGTCTGGGAAAGGACGAGAGAAAGAGGCTCTTCCCCTCGCGCGCACACACAGCAACCTATACCTACACAAGGGTCCGTTATTCCCAGACGCATATTCTACGTATAGGTGTGCACGCGGTAGCTGTTGTACATGTATATTATAAGAGAGTTCACCTCGAAATGCCTTGTGGACCTGTATTTATAATATAAGTATATTCTCCTTGTACATTTTGTGGCTGTATGATCAACCTGAAGCCAGCTATATTGTGTGTATGCACTTTTTATATGGGGCCCGTGGCCCGTGCATACACATGTACACACCAATATATTCTAGCTCGACTGTAGATGTTCGCTGGTCTGTTAACATATAAGCTACTCGAACGTGAGCCGCTAATTATGCTTATATGCGGCCCTCTTTCTCTTTCTAATTTGCTTCGCGGTTTTTTACACGAGCTACACAGCTATGTATAGCGGTGGCTCATGTTTGCAATTTTTTGTTTATTCACAACAGCTGCTCTCGTAGTATAGGTTATTATTTTATCGATGATGGGGCTGTGGAATCGAAAAGACTAATCATGACTCCTTATACTTACTACGTGTATACAATAATTTAGAGTTCATCCGCAAATATTTAGTACAATACAAGCAGAAAATCATCATCTTGATGCCACACTCTGCAAACGTATAATTTTAACTAAACTACTTAAACCGAATTATGAAACCGAAGCAGCAGCAGCCTTATCGATCTCTAGTCTTTGGAATACAATAATCATTCCATTACGAACTTCTCTAAGCAAATATTATAAAGCCCCTCATACCAAACCCACCAATTAGTCGAATTAGCGAAGCGCAAATAGACGCATACGAAGGTGCGCAGGTGTTATAGAAAAAAAAAAAAAAAAATAGTAGCAGTAGCCCACTGGCAGTGAATACGCTATGCGTTAACTCGTTCGCGTTATGTGCAGAGGCAGGTCCGATCCTATATGTATAGCAAGGCAATCGCATATACACACTCAGCTCTGCTCGCTCGGATGCGTATCGATGCGCGACTGCGATGTACACCTCGAGTGTATAGATTCCACAGAGCGTAGGCGGTAAACATAGCAGTAAGTCTACGGTGTGTTTCTATAAGTAACTAGAAGGAGAGGTCCGCAGGGGAAAATGGCTGCAGGCAGGCGAGCGCGTTAATTATTTATGAGGATTTGCGCCTGTATGGCAGAGCTGGCCTGTACAGGCTAATGCAGCGTCTTTCTGCCGCCTCGCTCCTCAGCGTGTGCGCAGCATAACACGCTTCATGTTGAATATGGTCTTTTCTTTTTAAAGAAGAGCAGATTTAATTGCTCTTATAATACAAATGATTATAAAGTCGCGTTCTACTTATTGTCAAAGAAAGCCATTAAAAAAAAAAAAAAAAAAATTAATGTAAAATTAAAAATCTACTGCTAATTATTTATTGAAAGTAAAGAGATGATGGCTCGCGCTTTTAATGCTAGCGAGAACAAAAAAAATTAATAGCCCCGGTTCGAATGATTCTTTCTCGTCATATGTACAGAAGTACTCTTCTTCTTTTTGGTAAATTATTTCACGAAAAAGAAAGAGTGATGCGAAAGCGTAATGAGGTCTAATGGTCATCGTTTCGTTTTCTAACGCCCGCGCACACGCGCATATGCTCACGAAACGCTAAGATTTGACGTTGCGATTATAATGATGATGATTCACAAACTTAATGACAATACAGTATATTATAGTCATACACAACACCGCACTATGTGTATCATAAGTATAGCGCCGCTGCTGCTACTGTCTCGATGTCTACGCGCAGGTCAACATCCTCGCGGATTTTGACCGTTAAAAAAATAATACGATTTTGCTGTCTCGGAGGCTCTCTTGCTCATTTCTTATAACGGTCAACTTGTGGTTTTAAATCTCCGAGATTTTATACGTTTAAATAAACCTCGAAACTACAAGATTAAAATCTCTCACGTGAACTTGGCCCTCAGTTTTTTTTTATTTTTCACCCAGTTTGACTCGTATTATGCAAACAAAGAACGCTTTCTATGCATACACATGGATTTAATTTTCCTGCAGATTTTTTTATAAATAATAACAGAGTAAATTCTTCAAAAAAAATATTAAAAATAATAATAATAATAATAAACTGTATAAAAAAATAATGAAAAAAAAAAAATAATTATATATGTAGGTACTCCATAAGTCAGCAACAAACTCGACTGCCGTGTGGCGTATAAGTAAACAGCAGCAGCAGCATGCATCGAGCTATAAAATCAGCACACAGCGTTACATACCAATACGCGCGCTCATTCATTCAGGGCTATCTCACCTTCATGCGCGAACATATACATATACACACATACACACAACTTGTGCATATATAATTGCAGCTGACTAAACCGAAAGGCCGCCGCGAGAGTGGAGAGCAAGTGAGCAGCATTGCGTAAGCCATGATTTTTTTCCCTGCATTATATACACAGGTAGCTTGTGTGTATACGTAAAGTGTGATCACTTCGCCAAAATAATAGTAGTTGTGTTCGATCTGCACAGGAGTGGCTGGGCTTGGTTGAAATAAATCCAAGCATGCACGTGTGGGTATAGCATCGCAGCAGCAGGATAAATCCAACAACCTATAAGGTCCTTGTGATTTGCGAGTGAGACATATATCGCTTGCAACTAGCGATTTTGCGCGAGTTAAAGAGGAGGAGAGCTACTGCACCGCGGCGGCATCGCTCGTTATTGCAGATTATAAGCGCCGGTGTATGCATATAACAGACTCCGCGCTTCGCTTCCTTTTTTATGCAAACCTTTATTATTTCATACAGTACACAGCCAACTGCTGGGCAAGAAGGCAGCCCCCGCCCGCCTCTTTCTTTCTCTCTCTCTCTCTCTCTTTCATCGCCATCTTTGTTCGTGATTCTCGACTGGAACTGTTTCTCCACGAGTCGAAGTGTAGCTATATTGCCAGGTATATATGGGTATGTATACCTGTATACACAATACGTGCGCACACGCCTCGTTGATATACTTACTCTGGATTCGTGTGCAACCAGGAGGAGTTATCTGCGCGCCGTACCGTGGATCCACGTTGCTGGTTCACGCTGGTTGACTTGGTTTTTTATGCTTATAATGTTGTTGGTGATTTTTATGCTTTTCGTTATTGAAATTTATTTTCATTTTAAATTTTTTGGTTCATGTACTTAAGATAATTTATTTTAAGAGTTTCAAATTTTATATTTTTTTTTAAATTCAATCACAAACTAAAGTGGAAATGGTTGAAAACTCGTGAGATAATTAATTTAAATATTTTTTTTTCTTTATTTTTCTTTCATTTAAAAATTGCATAATTAGAGAACAGACAATAATATAAAATATAAATCTTCTCTACATAACAAAGTTGGATAAACGGTAAATTTAATTATTGGCGCAGAATCAAACTGAAATGACTTCCTTTATAAAAAGAGGAGAGAAAAGAATTTAAAGCAAGTAGGGGGTATAATTGTTAACCGCGCATAAACGATCTTATGAGCCAGATAGAGATAAGTCGTGTATCAAGGTCTACTAATATATATATAGATTATAGGTGCTTGCCCCAGTTATACTTATAGAATATTATAATATACTTATTAATTGTCGCATGCACAGCTCCATTCCTTTGTCGGTCACTTTTATCATTTTCTGCTTAATTTTTTAACCAAACAGTTGCATCCATTGTTCAAGGCTAATGATAGGTAATCCCGAGATCGGTAATCACATCTTATGCTTGTAAATAGATTCTACTACGTTCTGAGTCGTCTAATAAGTTCATGTACACCTACAATTATGGCATACTTATTTCTCAAAATTTTCTATTATAAAAATTATTTATTTTCCAGGCAGTTGTTTTTGCTTAAACTGCTTGACAATAAATAATTTTTAAGCGATTAAACATTCTGTATACCTATTTAGCATCATAAAAACCACGATCCAATTCGTTGCAATAACATTTTCATATATTCAGATAATTGTACGCACTAGAGATCTAATTTCCTGCAGGCGATAATCCATTATACGCAGCACGTGTTTTACGTAATTTAGCACACGTGGTCTGTATACGTGCAAGTGAAAACCTTCGTCATATTATATCCTAGTATTTCTTGTATGTACCTATACGTTTGTACGCGTGTGCGTACGTAGCCACGAAAAAAAGGCGTCGGCAAGAGAGTCGAGGCATCGCCTCTGCTCTCTGTAATAGCAAGCAACTGGAAATGGCTTAAATTTCATTAAGTTTTCTATTCCGGCGTTATTTTCTTGACCTGAAAAGAAAAAGTCGAGTGTCGTTTGAAGAAGAAGAAATAACACAACATAATAAGCTAACTCAAGTGTTGTCAAGTAATTTTGGAAAATTTAATTTCATTAATTTTAATGAAAACGTTTAAGTTATATTTACAATATATTTTATACTCTAATATCATATGAATTGTATAAAATTTATATCAATAGTTATATTTGATAAATAAAATCAAAAGAAAGAGACAGGTTTTTTTATTTGATGAGTTTGTCATTCAAAATATACATGCTTATTTTCTGTTATTATGATATTTTTCTTTTTAATACACTTATTAACTCTGAGTATATGTAATGAGTGGATTAACATGTTTATTAATACAGTATATTTAGAAAGGAGACAAATAAAATATAAAAAAAATGCATTTGATTCTATATAAAAAATTTGTAATACAATTATTTTAACTGAACGGAAGGTGTTTTGCGCAGGGTTATCTTCAGCTTGCATACTCTTAATAAAATTATTACATTTTTTTAAAAATCTTGCCACTAAAATAACGAGCATCAAGAGATTAAAATATTGTCTCCAGTTTAGCAATGGATTTGAAATGGTTTAAATTTCATTCTACTCCATCTGAAAGTTCTCTTGGCCTAAAAATAAAAAAATAAAGTAAGCTCAAGAAAAGCGACATATAATACTCGGCTATACATCGTCTTTGTCGCACTTTCCTCCCTGAATACAATTACAGGCGCGGTTTTCTCCCGCGTCGTGTGACTCTCACGCGCCTATCTCTTCCTTTTTCATGTAGCACTACTACAATGTATAGTCTTATTCCACCTCCGTACGTTTCTTGCCTTCGCTGATCTCTCTCTACCCTTTTTTCTCTTCTTCTTTTTCTCACAGCCCCTCCCTGGGACTCGAAGCTTGATTAAAAATACTTTTCAACTCTTCCGCTCCTTCGTTTGCGCTTGACTTTGTGCGATTATCTCATAGTACCTCCCATACCCCTTCGGCCAATCTCCCCCACATTGTAAAACTTTAATCAATGAAGTTATCACATGGGAATGGTTTGTTAATCGTCTTCCACAATTACAATTCATGTCTTGTATACTGCACACGTACTTTCTAAATACGCTTATAAATTTTTTAAGCCAAAAGAAAGATTGTGCACTGCAGTGCACTGCACACACATATATCAATCAAATTATAATTAACCTAATTCAAACGTTCAAGAGAACAAGATCATTGCATTTTCAAATTAAGTACAAAGATTAATTTTGCCCTATCTACGAGCTAAATCGAAACGCGGTGAGTTACGTTTAGAGAACAATCTCAGCGCTTACTTTCCTTTTTTCCCCTCATTAATTTGTATATAGGCTTTATATAAATTGTACAGATTTTATTGAAAAACAAGCTGCAGCAGACCGCACGTAAATGTATAATTCGAAAAACTCTGTATGCTGCATACCAAGTTTTATTATAATAAGGGAAAAGAAGAATATAGTGTAGTGTACCACTCTTTTCAATAAATTTTAAAAAGCTTTACATACTTGACGGCATTCGATTTTCCGTGCGATTAAACACATTTGCTGACCTACAACCAAAGCTTTCTCGTTCTCCAGCTACAAGCCCTTAGATTATCTGATTATACGGTATTCTTATCCGTCTTAATTGCAGACAAAAACGTACGCTAAGACAACGGCTTCCGTCCTTTACATCTAGCAAGCCGATTATCCGCGAGAAGGGGACAGGTGTGCCTCGAGCCATCGGATCTCCGTGACGAATCGTCATCGTCGTCGTCGTCGCCTTTTCGATCAGCTCTCTTGTCATTCAAATACCAGGCCCTCTCCCCAACGAATAATCCGCGGTTAGAAACTCGCGCGGAAACAGAGAGCTATAGCACGAGTAGGCTTTATAAAGTCTGAGGCCACATAATCCCGGCGCATGCACACATACATACATGCATACATTCACACACAGGTATCGATTAAACGTCCAGGAAAAGGTAAACGACTCAAGCCGGGGTCAAAGTACCGGCCATCAGGAGAGCTCGAGCCGCAGCGAGTTGTGGCGGTGGTTATATGTATATAGCTTACTCGCTCACGCTAAGACTCTGCACGTCTAGGTATCCTCCTCGCGTGCCCTCCGAACAACTGCATATATGTGTATGCCTATGTACATCCAGCTAATATATATATATATATATATATATATATATATATATATAGCATGAGAGAACGTTGAGCTTTCAAAAGAGCAAGGATTTGGCGCGAGGATGCCAGTGTTTATTAATGGAATAAACTCTGGATTTGCTTGAATGCATGACATGACTAAAAAATTTACCTTCTTTTGATAAGGTAAAAAAGATATGTAGAGAAAAATTTGGATCTTACGATGATTTTGTGAGAAATTTTCAATATGTTGCGTAAAGGTGTTGGGTTTTGGAAAAAAAAAAAATTTGTTTATTTCATTAAAACTTATAATACGTGATTTTCATATGTATATTTTATACAGTGCCTGAAAATATTCAGTCGGCAAAGTGACAATTTTAAAGTTCTTGATTGAGCTTCAAAATGCTAAAAAAATATGGTGAATTTTAATTAAAAAAATTTAGCATAGAAATAAACTATCGGCCTCTTTTGTGTTGCATACGTGGAACGTAAAAGAAAGAAATATATTTGTACGTGCAGAGCGCGTATAGTGTAAGCAAGCCAAAAACAATGTACTTCGTCATTTTGAACTTGAAATTAAAACTTTCATTTTTTCAAAGTTCCGTTACCATTAAAATAATGTCTCTAACGTTCTCTACAACAAGAACGTCTTTTTAGATGTTTAAATTTCTTGAAGTTTTACAATTTTAAGACTTGAATTTTAAGTATAACTTGAAAAGTTAGCATTTAAACGTATAGTGTTTTATATTTTTATAAAATTTAATCGTGAAATTATTTTCGCCCTCAATCACATCAATTCAAAAAACATTTTGGTATGGTCGTATAATAAACTATTCATTTTATTTCAAATGACAATCAGAACTTGTAATATAATAAATAAGCATGTAGGGTATTTCCCATGAAAAAAAATATCATATTCATCAAAGTTATCATTACATGCATACACGCTGAGCAGAAACAAAAGGGAAAATAAAAGAGAAAACAAAGTAAAAAATTCCCGTACATATTAGTCCCTCGACTCTCGATAATATAAGTCATCGGAACAGTGACTTCCCGCCGCGTTTACATCTATAAGCAGGTATACGCGTCCGCCTCGCACCTTTCGTTTTCATCGACCAATAAGCGAGGCAAAAAATACTACGACGTCGACGACGACGAGAACAAAAAGGCAAAAACGAAATATATAATACAGAAGGGACAGTAGCCAACAACAGTTCATAGGTAGTAGCGGACGGAGCGAGGGAAACTACTCTTACACGCAGAACCGGAAACACCAGAAAAACGTGAATGGGGTACTTATAGCACTCAGCGTGCATAACGCGCGCGCGCGCGTTGGACAATATGGCTCGTCGCTCCCTGACGACCGTTGCCACCTACTCCTACACCTATACTATATTTTTTTACTTCTCTATCGTTATCTTCTCATTATTTCGCGGCAATGCGGCTTTGTTGTTTCCCTGCATTGCTCTTTGCATTTGTCTCCGCTGCTGCTGCTGTTTTTTTACTCGCCGAATTTTTCGACTCCACCACGCCCCTCTCGAGAGCTTTATTGTTTCATTCCTCACCTTTTGTGTATGTGTAATTATATGGAGCCGTTATAATAGTGATTCGTTGTGCTTTCACTTGGTAAACACGCACTTTCAAATTATTTATTTACCTTCATTCTTTTGATATCAAATAAATTCGTTTGTGTTCCTTATTTTATCTCGAGCTTTAAATTACGTTAAGACTACGAAAATCGAACGGCTATTATAATTCCAACTGTTGGTATGAAGATTGAGGTGTAAAAATAGTTGTCTGATTCGACCGGATTTAATTGTTTTATTGAAAGAAAAAAATAATAATAGTGGGATATGTATACCTATATAAAATATTAATAATAAATGTTTCAACTGCATTAAAACAAGGCGATTACGTCTGCAGGCTATAACGAAATTTAAAGCATTTTTCGTTAAAAAATTTTTCCAGCATAAAAACTTCTCGTATACTTTCACTTTAGACGTATACTGTGTTTAAATTCTCAGAGCAAATAAAATAATTAAATATATTAGCTAGCAGTATATTAATTTCTAACAAAATTATTATATGTAACAAAATGAATTCACAGAACAATATCATTGTCAAAAAAAAAAAAAATAAAGAACCATTTACACTTCGTAGAAAAATCATTTAATGTTGTATTTGAAAGGACCATTTTGTACCAAATAGCTATTCATCCGTAAAACATTTTATTCTCTGCTGCAGGCATTTCATCTATATATCTATGTATAGGTATATGTATAAAACCCACAAAAGCTTCGCATTAAAAACAATGAAACGCAGAATCACGACCCGCGTCTATACTCTATAACCAATCCGCGAAGTATCCTATACACCGCAAAGATACACCGTTAATCATCTTATTCCTGCACGCTCAGCCACCACATAAAACTCCTCTTTCGCGAGAGAGCAATCGAATTCGTCTCGGTTCTCGTCTCTCGCATCCCGTCCAAACTTTCATCGCAGCTCACAAAGCTACTACTCCTGCCAAACGTAAAACAAAGCTGCGCAGCCGTGGCGTTCTCCAAAGCCTGCGGCTCCGACGCTCGCGCGGATTCGCTTGGTGCACGCGGCGGTGGCGGCGGAAGGTGTGTGTGTGTGTGTAGTATATAGGTATAGGTATAGGTAGGTGTGCGCTGCTAAGCCACTTGGGAGATGAAGAAACTCAAGCCCGAGTCGGTGGTGGCCAGCACCGGAAAGATCAGTGGCCCGAATCCTCGCGCTATGTGCCTCCGTGCTGGTTTCTGTATATATAAGCCGCAGAGAGAAAGGGCGAAGGAAGTGTTGGCTTGGGGGAGGCTACTCGCTCCAGAGCCGCTGCATGCAGCTATATGTATAAGATCGCGCTGCTACTATACTTATAATATATATTTATAAGAAGGCCCAAAGCTGCTTGTCTGACTCTCGCGATCTTTTCTTCTCTTGCTATATATACATATACCAACCTATATATACCGAGAGTAAGAGAGCTGAGCTTTAAAGTCATTGACAGCTGGCGTAGTTATATGAGAGCCTACGCGCGCTTGCTTCTCTTCTAGAAATATATAGATCCTATACATGTAATAGAGCTATGCTGAGCAAGACGATTAAATCGCTTTATGATGGATGTTAAGGTTTGCAGCAGCAGCAGCAGCAGGTCAAATAATGAACCTGAAGTTTACAACGTTGATACACAACGAATTGTGTCAAATATATATTAAAAAGGATCGCCCCGAGTTTTAGCGAACAGGAAAGTAAGCATCGCAGGAAACAAAGGATATATTATCGAAGGAAAGTAGGATTTAGCCGCGGTAAAAGCGTCCTAGAAATTTCTTTGACGGGTTTCTTCTGTCGGTGTAAATGTAGTAGGTATAGGTATATATAATACAGATAGAGGTAGACAGGTAGATCGCTTTTAACTGTCTTTCTTTCTCTTTCTTTCTTTTTTTTTTTTTCAATAGCCACTATCGTATTTCGTAATGCGTGCAACTTCGAATATGTATCTCTCTTGCACCAATGGATGTATATCTATACTGAAATCAATTTTTAATAATAATAATATTATTATTGAAAGCAATATTGGTACCTTGCATACTTATTGAGGTTTCCATTCGCTCAACTTTTAAATGTGTAGTTACACTTGATTCCTCGTTATAATTGTAATCAATTTATAATACATCGCCGACCTATATATTTATATCTATACAGAGCTGACGTCGCATTTATACAGCTTCCGCTATGAATGAATATAACAAACATTTCATTATTTATTTCCTATTATAGTTTCTACGTACAAAAACAAAAAGGGCGGGGAAAAGCAAAAGAGAGGAAGCCAGTAGGTTACGGGAGTTAAAAAAAAAAATAATTGACGTAATCGGGTATGGCAGAATCATTAGCGGCGGTAAACGATGTCCGGTGTGTAGTGCCGCGGCGAAATTTAGCCAGCAAAAGCTCATCCAAGCGTGTCACCAAATGCGGCATCGGATCAGCTCATCAGCGTTGTCGTCGTCGTCGTTTTTGTTGTATCCGGTCCGATACAAACTTACCCTAAAATATAAATGTATAAATATACACTCGCGGTTTAATTAACGACTTTTGATGAAAAAGAAAGAAAGAGGCGATGAGCTTCTAATAAGCCAAGAAAAAATATAACGAGGCTAAAAACCGCTCACTGCATAATATAATAATAGGTATATAGTATAAAGAAGAGCGTACTTATATATACAAAGCGATACGCTTGCTCGCCTCCTTCCTATATATACAAGACACGCGAGACAGGAAGTAGGAAGCCTTTAGCGGGTGTATAGATTTTTCGTCAAGATATTGGATTTCCTTCTTGCAAGGAGAGAAAAAGAAAGAGTATTATACACCGGGCAACAGCTGCATCTACCTACACCGTGACGAGTAACAACAGTTTATTTTTCACTTCATCCTGCGAATCGATCGATTTTTTTTTTTTTTTTTTTTTTTGACTTTGTGAAGTCTTGGGCTGATTAGTGTGTGTTAATCCTCTAAAAAGTTACAGGATGTCGTCAAGTGTTCAATTGAGTTTGATGGATTTTACGCATTTATAAGAATCGTCCTTCTAATTATGTCGTGTATATTTTTAAAAGGTACCCAATTACGGCTGTTAAAACAAGCACAGATAATAATATTGCCATTAGAAGACATTATACTTATAATCATACATAATTAAAAAATATATAAAAAATAATATCAAATTGATCTGTTGTATTTCTAAATAATGTACTTAATTTCAAATATAAAAAAATTAATCCTATTTTACGAAAACAAACAAACACAGCGTCGAAGGAAAATAAACGAGACTCTGCGATAGCAGAGCAATGGGAAGTAAAAGTGGGCGCGCGAAACAGGAGGCGCAGATTTCTCGATCGGTCGGTAGCGATATACTCACTCGCGAAAATTACAGGGCCTCAGCCTCCACTTAGCAACTCTTCCGGCGTTAACTCGTCGATACACCAGTATTGCGGCGGAAGGGGGGAGGCAGGAGGCGCGATAATAGCCGCTAACGAGCGCGAAATACGAAAGTGAAATCGCAGCAGCCAAAGAGAGAGAGAGAGAGAGAGAGGAGAGAGAGACCGACCTGGATCGTAATTCGAACGTCCAAAAGAGTTGTCTTCGACACGTCGTGTGTGTATACGTGTGTATTTGTAGACGTGTGGGCGACCTCGTTGTTGGATAGCTGCTAAGTGATGCCACGCAACTCCTGTGGCAATTAAAATTAATCATAAACAGCAGCAGCTCTTTCTCTCTCTCTCCCTCTCTCTCTATCTCTTTTTATACGCCCGCTCCGTCATCAGCTTCTTTACGCCCTGGATGCTGACGTAGGAGATGTACAATATATCTCGTAAGTGTCGCAGGCGCGTATAGCTATACACGTGCGTGTAGGGCTTTTCTCTCCGATCGTCTATATAGTAGGTATACCAGCAACAACAGCAGAGCAGCAGTCTCATTATTTTAGACTCAATTAAGGGCCACTTGTGGGCGCGTGCCGTTTTTTTTATTTTTTTATTTTTTTGTCGTTCTTGCCTCGAGGCTAAATATAGATATGGCTTGAGCTTTTTGTTTGTTACTAAGATAAGCCTAATTTAACATATGCGGAAAATTGGATTTACTCGCTGCTTTGGCTATCCTGACAATTGCTGACTAATTTACTTGTTAAAAGATTCATCATCTTTTCTTTTTTTTTCTTTCCTTTTCTTTTTTTTTTTTTTTTGTTTGGTAGAGAGTGATTAGTTTTATCATACTTTATTAAGCACTAATGTAAGTGACTATATAGGTATACGTATAAAAATAATTTTTATTTATTAGAAAATTCCATTTATTTTAATCGCGTGTAGTAGAAAAAAAAATCAAATTCATTCATAAATTTTTTTCTGAGATTTTGTGATTTTAATTAAGTTTCAACAATCATATTATCAGATTTAGCCAATCAAACTTTTTAATTCAATCATATAAATTATTAAAACAATTTTTTATATCAAAATAATAATAATAATAATAATATGTTTTTAAAACACAAAATCTATGTGTAAAATGTGAAAAGTATTATATAATTTATTGAATTGAAATTATGTTACATGTCACATCAATACACAGTACAAATACCTCGAATTCTATTTCAAGTATCTCGAAATGATTTCAATTCTATTGCTTATATAAATATCAAAACAAAAATTTTAAGAAATTTTTTGTTATTCGCAATGTTACATATATTTGTATTACGACTACAATCGGACTTTTTTTCACTACACGCATAATTACAAATAAAAAAGAAAATGATTAAGCTAAAATTTTAATTAATTATTATATAATAAAATATTTTTGAATTATTGATTTAATCAATATATGAATTAAATCGTAGATTAAACTCATGCGAGATCAGAAGATCGACGCGGATGAAAAATCATATTCAACAAACCGCATCCGGCGTCGCATATAATACAAAGACAATTAAATTCCTTAATAGGTTTAGATCTCAGCACATTGAGCTATATAGGTATAGGGGAGAGTCCCCTAGCATGGGTCAGCTTCTAGTATGGGTCAATCGCAGTTTCCAGCTTCCTGAACTATTTGGAGTCTCCGGACCAGGCAGATAAGTTGCAGTTTGGCGACTTATTAAACATAATCCGAGATCAATAATTTCCGCTTGATGCTTCAAAAGTTACAGCCGTTTTAAGCAGTT